>CABHPP010136320.1:996-24106 GCA_902168425.1 Peromyscus attwateri | reverse complement strand
ACACACACACACACACACACACACACACACACACACACACACACTTGGTTTCATTAACATCGTAATATACAGGGGTTCTGTTTTGGCTTCTGCAAAAAATTGGTATTTACATTAATTAGCACATATTTTCCTAGCTACTCTAGTAGGTGTGAAATGGCATTTCACTGTGGTTTCGCTTTGCCTTCCCCTGGTGACTAATGATGAGTGTTTTTCCAGGTCCAGTTGGCCATCTTCATCCATCTGGAGAAGTCTTTGTTAACCTGATTGTCTATCTGTAGCCTTTAACTTTGTGTTGGAATGTGGCCTTCGGACTGGGGAGGTGGTTTAAAGAGTTTGCTGTGAAGGGGCTGGAGGCTGGTGTGTGGAGCAGTTGTGGAGATGCATGAGAAGGGATGTTTCTCTTCCACAGCCACTTCCTTACTGTCTCTTTTCAAGCGACTAGTGATAAGAAAATGAGTCATAGCACTTGTGAAAGTTTTGACTTGGTTAAGAGCACAGTAATCCACATTGTTATCTGCCAAGGTAAATATGTATGTATATATACACAGCCATCCTTGACTCTTCCAGTTCCGTATCGGCCAAGTTGACAGTTACATTTGGACCATATATCGGGACCATTTCTCCTCATGATTAACTAACTCCCACGGAGGCACTTTTTCCAAGTTTAATATGCACTGCCACATCTGCTCCCAGAACTTCTGGTTCAGTCATTGGGATGCCTGTCCAGAAATCTGTATTTTTAATATGCCCCTGGGTGACTCTGATGCGGGCCATCCTTGGAATCTTGGAGAATCACCAAGAAGTATAAGCATTAACTAGCTAATTTTTCATTGAGTGGATATGCTACTATTTATTCAACCAGGTACTTATTTGGGGTCATATAGATCATTAGCGTTTTCACTGTTTTATTAGGACAGCTGCTGTAAACCTCCTCTACCCATACTTTCGTCTTCATCCCTGACTGGATGTTCACTGATTCTACCAAAAGCCAGTAGTGACAGAAGCAATGCTTTGCCAGCAGATCTCCAGAGGTCCAATATAGGGTTGAAAGTCCAAAGAAAGCTCTGGAAGCCTTGAGTCCTGAAAGAGAGACCTGAGAAGAGTCAGGGTTCTGTAACAGAAATGAAGGAGAAATCAGCTACTGCATGAGGGAGCTACATGCTAACAGCATGTAATTAAAACCAGGGGTCAGCTCCTTTGCCTGGGTCTCTGGTGCCAGCAGGATGGGCAACCGTCACAGTCTTCGTACCGCCATGAAGCTCCACAGTCATCAACAGTCCCAGAAGTGGCATGACACACAACACAAGGAAGCCCATTGGGGCACAGCCGTGGAGACCAATCCTGTTGGAGGTGATTCCCATGCAAAGCGAACTGTGCTTGAACACGTAGGGTTAAACCGAAACATCCAAATTCTGCTAACAGGAAGAGGATCAGGGTGCAGTTCATCAAGTATGGCAAGAAAATCACAGTGCCAGTGCCCAAGGATGGATACTTGAACTTCACTGAGGTAAACGATGATGTTCTGGTTGCTGGATATGGTCAAAAAGGTCACACCATAGGTAATGATACTCCTGGAGTCCTCTTTAAGGATGTTCAAGTAGCCAATGTGTCTCTTTTGGCCCAGCACAAAGATCATAAATTTTGATGATGGAAACACAGTAATAAATTCTCATATTCTGAAGAACAAAAACAAAACTAGAGGTCAAAGAGCACATGCACCTGTGGTCCTCCTTGGAGGACTCTGGTTACCTAGGAAGCAGAAAGGGACTGAAGTCATGCTCTTTGGTGAATGTTTCAAAGTGGAGCTGAAGTGTTAGATCAAAGAATGGGATGGGAAAAGAGGCAGCGTGGTTTTCTGCCCCAGCCTATCTCATAGAAAAGGCAATGAGGGGGTGGGGGGGGGGATGCTGCTGGAATGTCAATGTTTATCCCTGAGGAAAAGGAGGCACTGTTGCAGCATGTTGACCTGTGACACAGTGAGATGTGTAAAATATAAACTTAAAAAAAAAAAAAGCATCCTTTTGTGTCTCAGCGGTTTGTGTCCAGCACAAGACATCAGAGAAGATCATAGCTCAGTGGTGTCCCCACAGACATCCTGACATGCTTTGATGGAGCTTTACAAGCTTTCCAGGGCCTGCAGGAAGTGGTGTTGGGTAGAGCCAGAGAGGAAACATAGGCTCCAGGGGCTGGCCAGGGACTTGCTCGTGAATACATGTGCATCTCTTTTAGAGGCAGGAAAGTAGGGCTGAAGCCAGAAACGAGGCAATGACACTCCAAATGTCTACATTAGGAGTGAAGACAGGAGCCAGGGCAGCACAGGGAACTGGTGGGCTGGAGCCTCAAACCGAGGCAGGGCTGAGAGGAAGAAGGGCGAGTGTCCAGGAAAGGATTGCTCATGTTGTGTGGCCGGGGGTACGTGAAGGGTGGCACAAGTGGCCACGGTTGATGACACCCACAGAATCACTTATCAGAAGCCCCCCAGAGTCACCAGAAGCAGTCATTTCCAAGAAAAGCTAGCCTCTGCCCTCACTTGGAGGAGGTGTGTGAGAAAAGCCAGTCTGTCCTTCTCCCCTATCTCCACTACCCCATCCCCCAGAAGCACACAGAGAGCGGACACTTGCCCTGGAAGCACAGTCCCTGCTAACAAAGCTCCCTCAACACCCTGCTCCTGTGAAACCAGGGCATGATCGTGAGTGGCAGAGGGGAGGGGCGGGGAAGGAGCTGTCCCTGCAGGTAAATACATGTGAAAGGGGACAGTGGGTGACTGCAGTAGGAGAGGGAGGAGGGGCAAATGCAGAGAACAAAACCTAACAGGGCTGGGACGGATGTGGGGTGTGGAGGCTTCCTGTTAGTCATTTCACACTCCGCAGACAGCACTTTTTTTTTTTCCTTTTTCAGCCAGATCAAGATCACTCTACCTGTCTACTGGATTTTTTGAATAACTTTAGAGGAGAATTGTCACTTTCAAAGCATTTCAAACCTCTCACAGTATTTAGCAATGTAAGATTCAAGTAAGAGAACCCTGACAACAGTGTAAGCAATATCAGTTTATTTGAGTTACATGCCGGCCAGTTGGGAGAAACCGCAGGGCTGCTGGAGTTGCTACTGGGGTCTCAGGCCCTGAGATGAGTTTGTAGTTCTGACCGCTTGTCGGACCACTTTGCAGGAAAGCCTAGAGCAGAGACAATGGTGATGTGCAGGACCACACCCTGCCCAGGGCTGCTTAGTTATGCATACCTCTTGGCTTCTATTTAAACCTAAACTTCATCTCAGGACCCCAAAGATGAACTTGGGGTGGGGAGTGATGTCGCCGGACCTCTTTGCTCTTCTGGCTGATTAGACCACTTGGAGTAAGTCTCCCATCCTTGCTTTTCATCACTGTGGCGGTCTCATTGGCCTAACTGAGGATGGGTGGCTGAACCTGGCTTGGTAGGGCTTCCAGAACTCCTTCCGCCGGCTAGAGTCTCACTTTGTCAATGTGCTTAGTGTGAGAGGTGTGAGGTAAGAAGGAAAGAAAGACAAAGGAACGGGTGACTTAACCATACAGGCCTTAGCAGGGAAAGGACCTGTGGAGGGACAGTCTCTAGTCCAAGAACCAAAGCCCATTGTTGCCGCATGAATCTTAAACAGGTCTCATTTTAAAAACAAACCCAGAGCCAGGTATTGAGGTGAATGCTGGAAGATCAGAGAAACAGAACAAGCCACAGCCACCTCACCTTGCCATTTCCTCAGCTGATCCTGTTTCCTCAGACTAGAAGCCTCTGAGTCTTCATCCAAATGGATCTCAGCTGAACTGCTGCTCAAAAGCCTAAAAGCTTAACCAGTCAAAAGCTTCTAGTTCCTAATCCTCACGCCTTATATACCTTTCTGCTTTCTGCCATCACTTCCTGGGATTAAAGGTGTGAATCACCGTGCCTGGCTGTTTCCAGTTTGGCTTTGAACTCACAGAGATCCAGGTGGATCTCTGCCTCCCAAGTGATAGGATTAAAGGCGTGTGCACCACCATTTTCTGGCCTCTATATCTAGTGGCTGTTCTGTTCTCTAGCCCCAGATAGGTTTATTAGGGTGCACAGTGTTTTGGGGAACACAATACCACCACACATTGTCCACCTATAGGCTGGGGTAGCTACAGGGCAAAAAAAAAAGCAAGGAAGCGGGAGACTGAAAATTCTCCTTCTTGGCCTGCAGCTGGCCTTTGTTAGGAGTAGCGAGGGTTAAAGAATGTTGGTGATGGATAACCCTCTCTTGTGCCTGGCCATAACTGGGGTCAGCCAGTTGGGGAGGGCAAGAATGAGGAAAATTGAGTTACTTTAATTCTGGGAACCAAATTATTCTAGTTTGGGGCACTGTCGTTGTTTAACCAAGATGGAGGGGCTTTACAGAGTGGTATAGCCATGATTAACCTTTCTGATTTTGTTTTTACTAGGCATGTGAGAAGGAGCCTGTAACTGTCGTTTTTGTAACCATCTTTTGCTGCAGAGGCAATGTCACCAATAAGCAAGTTTTGGGGAAGTCTTTGGTACTGGAAATTTTGGAGGAGGCGGATGCTGTTAACGTGTTTTTGAACAGGTGAAGGAATTTAGTCTCCAAGATACGAAACAGGTTAGGCAGTTAAAAAGAAAGAGCCAGGCCTTTTAAATTAGGGTCTAGGAAAGCAGGAAGCCTTAGTAATGGATATTGGAAGCAGCCACAGGGCAAAAGTTAGGGGGAGGGTTCTCAGAGAATGAGTGAAAGGGCCCAGAGTGTCAGTGAAAGCATGCCCCGGCCTCGGCCAACATCCAAAAGAACAAGAGGTAGAAAAGAAGGAAAAGGAAGAATGTCTTTTTCTGAGTAACTGAAAAAGTGGGAAGGTTCTGCCTGGAGGCTAAAAGTGCAGGATACAACCCAGACTGCAGTCCCCAACGCTGATCTATCCTGAGGAACACATTTGGAATTAGATTCTAAATTTTCATAGTGAACATGAGATAGATCTATTGCCCAATTTCATCCCATCTCCTAAGTGATTGTAGGGTCCCAATTCTTTAAAGAAGAATGTTAAAGATATCTCCTCCTGCTCAAAAGAATAAAATATTATAAAATCGGAAAGCAGCATTATTAGGGTGCCATTATATAATTGAAAGGACTTATTCACACTTCTCCAGATGCTCCAGTGACATTCCCCGTAGCCAAAGAAAAACCAAGGTCACTCTTTACCATCCTTCTCTCCCAGTTTCCTTAATCCAGAGAAGTTGTCAAGTCCTCCTCTACATTTCTTGGCCTTGACACTTGGGAGTGCAGGCAGGTCCTTCTGCACAGCCCTGTGAGCCTGCCTGATGACACCAGATCCACTTGCTGGAGCTCCTGGAGCAGATACTGTGTTCCCAGTGCATCACAGCAGAGGCCAGAGCTGTCCACAGCCACGTTGTTGGCAGGGCTTCACTTGCTCACATGGTACACCTGCCAGGTGTACCCAGTAAAATAAAGCTGTCATTTTACCTTTTAAAATTAGTATCTTGTGGAGAGACATTTGAAACTATATAATGCCCTACGAGTGTCAATGATTCTTGCTTAAAAGAATTGTTACTAGGATGGCTGAAAATGGATGATGTTTTTCTAGTTCTGTTATTCTTCCTACATTTATTATTAGTTGATTTTCTTTTGTAAAGAGAAGTCTTCCTTTATCTCCTATTTATTTGCATGTTGGCTTGTATCAGTGTAGATTTTGAAATCTTATTTGATTACTTGTTATCCTTTACTGTCATTTATTTTTATTATTTAATCATTTTCTTTGAGAATCTCCTGCGTGTACATAGAGAGTTATGGTCATATCTACCTCCTGTCTCGCCAACTCCCCCATGCTCCTTGCCTTCATCATTGTAGAGGGCGTGAGGTCCTTGACCTTACAGATAAGCACTAGGAAAACCAGGAATATTAAACACACAGAGCTGTCTCTTCAAAGTAAAGCAATGTATACCTGTTTTCCACCCAGAAAAGCTGAGAATGGATGTAGTTAATCGCCTGGTGATCTTCACTATCTGTAGGGCCAGGCCCCACCTGAATCCACCAGACTATTATGTTTATCCCAGACTCTTCCTCCATAGACCTTTATCCTGAGCACTGTTTCTCAGGCAACAGAACCCATCTTTATGGAAGAGGCCATATGTACTTTGTAAAGATTTTCAATGTAAACATGGCTCAGCTTTGTTGTAGACATGGGATTGAGTTCATTATCATCAGGACACTTTTTTCCACAATTGTGCTGTGCTTAAATATGCCTAAACATGCCCAGCGTCAGACTCTAGAAGTTTGAACCAACACTGGCTATTGAGTCGTGTTGAACTGAATTTCCTTCTTACCTCAGGCAGATACTACTCTGCCAGTCCTGGTGTTTGCAGAGACCCCTACATGTCATGCCAATATATATAAGACAGAAGACAGCAGTTCATAGCACACTTCCTTCCCCATGACGCCTCCATTGTCCCATGCCTGAGAAAGTGTCCATTTTAATGTTCAGGTACTTACTTTAGACAGCTGCTAAGGAAGGCTGTGTTTAAATGAAATGAGAAATTTTAAAAGGCAGGAAAATACTTGTTATTGTGACTTTAGTTTTTCATTTATTTATGAACTATATTTTATTTGTATATATTCATCTTTTCTTGCGAGTTATTTGTGCATATCCTGTGAATCCCATTTATAAGAACCCCTGTCAGTTAAGGGTATTAACCCTTCGTTTGACAGAGCATTGGAAACTGCTTTTTGGGAGGACACAATAAACTAGAAATTTTACCGATAACATTTTAGATATTTGAATCCTTTACAACCCTCTGATATACTGTTATTTTTATTTTGTAGATGAGGAGGGAAGAGGGCTTAGAAGTATTCATGGATTAGCAAGTAAGGAAAGCTAGTATTGAAATTCAAATTTGTGTGATTCCAAAATTTATACTCTTCATCTATAGTTTGGCACGGTGGAAACGCATTTTAATTTTTAAAAGAGTCTTAGGAGAGCCAACATAAATTCTAAGTCCTTTTAATGTTGTAAACATGAACTCAATTACTGTAATTTTGTCTTGGATTCAAACATAGATTCTAGCACGTTGGTTTGAGATGTATCATTGTATTTATGACATGGTACTAGTCTACATTTGTGTTTTATGGTGTATTTGGGACTCTGAACAGTAAAATGTACAGAAGGTGAATGCTTATGTTAAGGCTTACTGAGAATAAAGGTCTGTTTTGTTTTCCATAGTTTTAGTTAACCTTGACCAACTGTGGTCTGAAAATACAAATATAAATTTCCATAAATAAGTCATATGTTTTAATTATATCATAATTGCTCTATTTCATTTTGCTGTTGGTCTCTTTTTAAATTATAATGTTTAAGAGAGAACTTCATACATGCATGTAGTGTGTTTTGATCAAATCCACCTCTAATCCCTCTCTTGTGCTCCTGAAACTTCCCCTCCTTACTTCCTGTCCTCTCTCCTCCTCCTCCTCCTCCTCCTCCTCCTTCTTCTTCTCTCTCTCTCTCTCTCTCTCTCTCCCTCTCCTTTTTAAAAACACAGAGTTCATATGCCTGTATGTATAGGATCTAAGAAGTCGTATCCCTAAAGAATGGACTCTCCCTCCCAGGAAGCCACCAATCGCCAATAGCTTCTCAGCTAGGGGTGAGACCTCCTGAGGTCCTCCCCTGGTGGCACCACTCACCATTCGGCTACATAGACTGTATGACAGTTGTTCAGCTAAGGAGACCTCATGACAAAGTTCCAGGTCTCATAACTTAGCTAAAGAGACTGTAGGACTGTTGTTTGGCTGAAGAAACTAAGTGACAAAGTTCTAGTTTCTGGCTGGGTGGACACAGCCCCACTTCTTCCTTTAGTTTCATTGCTTAAAAAATAAAATCATTTATATAGTGGTTTTTGGATTCACTGGCTTGTTCCCTTTTGCCCTCAAAATATTGATGATCTGAGATGGTCTGAGAAAAGAAATAAGATGAATAAGTTTATGGAAAAAAGTAATAGAAAACCTACACATTTGAAAATATTAATATTGATGAAATGGCTGAACAGGATGTTCTGACTAGATCCCAGAGATGCAGATGAAGACCAAGATTAGGAGAGTACAAAGAAACCCACAAATGAGTTTGGGAACATTTCCTGCTTATTTTGTAGTGGAGATACTAATGCTTTTATAGATATAAAATGCAAATTTGAAAACTAAGAATCAAGAAAAAAGATATGATTTCACATTATGAGTTAATCATTAGAAGATTATAAAAATAAGAAAGAGGAATGTTGCAGAAATTATATAGACATATAAATTAGGATATATAAAGGGTTAAAATAGATAATATACTTTAATAAGAATTTCTGTTTTGCTTATTATAAGTTAAGAATTAGCCTTTTAGATTCTAATTGTCTGGCAATGGTGACCATGAAGAAATATTAAAGGCCTCTCCTCCCCCGCCTAGTTAAACTTTGTCTACTTGCTCCGAGAACTGTGGTTATTGAATTTTATGATTATGACTTTCTAAGGATGTTTTGATTCATGTTGGGAAAATAGTCACTGATTAGATATTTTTTGAAATGCAAATATAGACTGATGTAATCATTGTTGTAAGATATAAAAATAAACTCTGTGGCCCTGGGAAGAGAGAGATACACATATATTCTCTCCTATACACCGCCTCCCGAGTGCAGTAACAAATAAAATATTCGCAGAGGCTCAGAAAAAGATTCAAACTGCTGTCCGGTGCAACTTCTTTCTATTGCCTGCTACGTCCACCCTTCTTAAGTCCTGATCTTTGCTGGAGCTGGTCCCCAACACAAGTGGTGCCTGAACAGGAGACTTGAAGTAGGGTAAGTATTAATAAGGTGTTTCCAGTGTAGCAAGGATCCCACTAGGGTGCTGCAGATCCCTTGGTCAAAGAATAAGGCTGGGTAGTAGTGAGTAATAAGAAAGAATTAATAAAGATCCCCTGGTCAGAGAATAGGCCTGGGGAGAGTATATAAGAAAAAAGAAAAATTAATACAGTGGGACAGGTGGAGTCTAAGGAAAGGAGACTTTTTGTAGATATTTTAAAATATACTTTGAAAAAAAGAAAGGAATAAAAGTCAATGAAAAACAAGTCTGTGAATTTTTACAGTTTGTGCAAGAGATTAGTCCTTGGTTTCCTGATCAAGGTTCCCTAGATATTGATAATTGGGTTAAGTAGGAGATTAGATTTTGGTATGAATGGTCACAAGCCATGCCTGTGGACGCTTTAGCTTATTGGTCATTAATGAAGCAGGTTTTGGCGACTGTGGAAGTTGGGGGTTTACCTAAATGTAAAAAAATCTACAGAAACCTCACCTCAAAATAAATCTATTACTTCTCTTTTATTTAAAGATCCATTAGAAAAGGAAGTTAACAATGAAAGAGAAGAGATAAGAAGAATGCGGAGTCTTTTCAAATAGAAAGTGAAGGAGAGGAAGAGGAAATGTAAAATGTTAAGGAGGACTGGCCACCTCCTTTTCAAAAGAAACCTAAAAAGAGGCCAAAAATAGACAAGGAGCCTGCAGGGTTTACGGCAGCAGTTAGAGAAGTTGCTAGAGCAGGGGAAGGCTTTTGTTAGGTGTTACCAGTAATGTTTGATACAAATGATGAAGAGATGCCTGTGTGGGAGCCTTGGCCTTATAAATTAACTAAAGAATTGAAACAGGCAGTTGTAGCATATGGGCCCACTGCTCCTGATGTTTTAACTTCGGTGGATAATTTAGGAACTTACTGGTTAACTCCTAGTGATTGGAATTAGGTGGCCAAAATCATGTTTGTCAGGAGGACAGCTTCTGCTTTGGAAAGTAGAATATGAAGAAGTTAAAAGACAGATTAGTGGGCTGGAGAGATGGCTCAGTGGTTAAGAGCACCGACTGCTCTTCCAGAGGTCCTGAGTTCAATTCCCAGCAGCCATATGGTGGCTCACAACCACTTGTAATGAGATCTGGTGCCCTCTTCTGGCCTGCAGGGACACATACAGGCAGAATACTGTATACATAATAAATAAATAAATCTTTAAAAAAAAAAAAAGACAGATTAGTTTACAAAAGGAAAAAGATGTTACCCTTCCTATGTTGCTAGGGGTACGAGAATGGATTACACTTGAATCACAATTAAAAATACCAAAAAATTAATAACCATTATGGCTATTGAGGCATGGAAACATCTCCCTTCAAGGGGTTCACCTGCAAATAGCATGATTAATATAAAGCATAAGGGAGATGAATCCTATGAAACCTTTTTGGCTAGATTGACTGATGTTGTGACAAAATTTTTCCTCATGAACAAGCAACTGAAATAGTGCTTAATTAGCTGGCATATGAGAATGCCAACAGACCTTGTCAAGCTCTGATGATGCCCTATTAGGACATGAAGCCTTTCTGATTATATAAAGGCTTGTGTTGATTTTACCCCCGTCTTTATGCAGGGGATAGCTATACTGCACCCTTTCAAGGAAAAACACCCACACCGATGCTTCAAAAGCCACAAACAACTGGGGTTGTCATCTTGGTCCATGTTATACTTGTGGACAAATGGGTCATGTTCGTAGGACTTGTCCAACTAATGGTGGTCATTTATCAGCCCCAAGGGCTATGCCTTCCTGTCCAAAGATATCTCCTTGGGGAATGGTTAATATTCCGGCCACACTCTGCCCTCATTGCCAAAAAGGCTATCATTGGCAGAAGGAATGCCAGAGACAACAATTTCTACCTTCTTATTTAAATTACAATTTCTTCTAACTCACAGGACAAAACCCCATTTTATAGGACATTTGAGAGCACATACTTTTTTACCTGGTCCATTAACAGAAGGAAATCACTTGGCAGATTCTTATACACAATCTATAGTAATGTCTGCCTTACAAGAGGCAATGGAGAGCCATGCTTTACATCATCAAAATTCACGGGCTCTCCGACATCAATTTGGCCTAACTCAGGAATCTGCTAGACAGATCATTAAGCAATACTTTCATTGTCCTGGATTTGTGCCTTCTTTATTAAGGGAGTTAATCCCAGAGGATTATTACCTAGTCATCTTTGGCAAATAGATGCGACCCATGTAAATACTTTTGGAAAGTTATCCTATGTTCATATATATGTAGATACTTTTTCACATCTTATCATTGCTTCTGCCCATACAGGAGAAGCTTTTAAGGATGTTTCTCAACATCTTTTTTATTGCTTTTCATATATATGAATTCCAAAACATTTAAAAAATGATAATGCTCCTGCTTATACTAATAAGGCTTTTGCCTCATTTTATGAAAAGTTTGATATTAAACATACTACTAGCATTCCACACAATCCTCAAGGTCAAGCTATAATGGAACAAACTCATCAAATTCTTAAAAATCAAATTATTAAACTACAGCAGGGAGAATTTAAATATGTTTCTCCTCATCATATTTTATCTCATGCTCTCTTTGTAATTAACCATCTTAATCTTAATCCAGAGGGACTTTCTTCAATGTCTCTTCATTGGGAACTGGATAAACCAAAACAAAGACCTATGGTAAGATGGAAAGGCAGGAGAGTGGAAAGGATCAGGTGTTCTCTTAACCTCTGGGAGGGGATATGCTTGTGTTTTTCCTCAGAATGCAGAATCGCCCACTGGGATCCCAGATCGCCTCGTCAGGCCATGTGGACCGGTCCCCGAGACGGTCATGTCATGTCCTGCACCCATACTGGAAAAACGAAACGACAAGAGAACATGAGCGATTCTCCCACTCAGAGTCAACTTCCATTCCGCCACCATCGAAAACGCCCGATTCTACAGATATGGTTGAAAATATTTTGCCTGTTTTTGCTCAGCTTCGTCTTCACTCAAAGCGACGTGAGCAAGGCCGCTTTGCAAGATCTACTCGTCGAGAGTTTTTGCCAACATGGGGTCAGATTAAACAGCTTAGTTGTTTGGCTGAACAAATTCTTGAAGAAAATAATTTTCAAAAAAATCCAGCTAATCTTTTCCTGGCTATGATCTCTTTGCTTACTATACGGGTATGGTTAGTTTTATTTTTTAAATTATTATTGGATTCCCTTGTTTAGTGGGAGCGGAGCCTTTTTGGGCATATTTGCTTGACCCGCCACCTTATTTTCACCCTGCCACCTGGGCACAGGGACCAATTAAGGTCACCACAAATGATACACAGCTTATGGGAGGTGATGACAGTAGTTACATATTGTTTAAAAGACAAGATGTCAATTATGAAGGATATTCAGAGAGTCCCACCATTTGTTTTTAAACTAAGGAAAGTCTCTCAAAAAAGGGTTGTGTTTTCTTACGTCAATGCACACTAAGTTGCTGATTCTCCATCTCAGGAACAACCTGGCTATCGAGATGTATGGAGTTTTAAATTTATGGGGCCAATAATTTATGATTTTTATCCAGAAGATTATCCTCTACCTTCTACTTCCCTCCTTGCAGAAGGCGTTATTTACTAGATGGTGCTTAGAATAATATTGATCCATATAGTGGATATCCACTATAGCTTGATTGCAGTTTTTCAAAAGCAATGTTATCCTACCACAGCTTATACTAATCAATTGATTGAATAGGGTGTTAGGGGCCCTAGCTATGATTACACAGTTTTTATTAGAAAAGAGACTTTATTTCGGTATGACCCACATGTGTTTCCTGAAGAACCGCTTGCTGCTCGGTATTCTCCAGACAGGGCAGCGCCCATTTGTTCTTCTTCCACTTCTATGCACGAGCATAATTTACAAAAGGAGCTTTTCCATTTATTTGCTGCAACTGCCAAAGCAACTCTTTATTATTATCATTCTAAGAATAAATATTGGATTATATCTAGAGCTATAACTGCCTATGTGGAAGCTCCTTACACAATTTTACGGAGTGAATCCATTGGTTCTTTACATATTTTTGAGACTAACAAAGGTTCATTTAAAATGAATATATTAGGGAATATATAGGTTCCACTAATGTTTGGCCATTTTTTATTACTTGGGATTGATAATTTTTGTTTTCTTACTTATTGTTTTTCTTTTTCTAGTCATCTAATGACAACTAGCACGAGGCATCAGAACACTGTCAATGGAATTTCAAATGGATCGAATAAAAAATAAAAAAGAGGGAGATGGTGGCACCACTCACCATTCGGCTAAATAGACTGTATGACTGTTGTTTGGCTAAGGAGACCCCATGACAAAGTTCCAGGTCTCATAACTTAGCTAAAGAGACTGTAGGACTGTTGTTTGGCTGAAGAAACTGAGTGACAAAGTTCCAGTTTCTGGCTGGGTGGACACAGCCTCACTTCCTCCTTTAGTTTTATTACTTAAAAAATAAAATCATTTGTATAGTGGTTTTTGGATTCACTGGCTTGTTCCCTTTTGCCCTCAAAATATTGATGATCTGAGATGGTCTGAGAAAAGAAATAAGATGAATAAGTTTATGGAAAAAGGTAATATAAAACCTACACATTTGAAAATATTAATATTGATGAAATGGCTGAACAGGATGTTCTGACTAGATCCCAGAGACGGAAATGAAGACCAAGATTAGGAGAGTACAAAGAAACCCACAAATGAGTTTGGGAACATTTCCTGCTTATTTTGTAGTGGAGATACTAATGCTTTTATAGATATAAAATGCAAATTTGAAAACTAAGAATCAAGAAAAAAGATATGATTTCACATTATGAGTTAATCATTAGAAGATTATAAAAATAAGAAAGAGGAATGTTGCAGAAATGTTATAGATACATAAATTAGGATATATAAAGGGTTAAAATAGATTATAATATAATTTAATAAGAATTTTTGTTTTGCTTATTATAAGTTAAGAATTAGCCTTTTAGATTCTAATTGTCTGGCAATGGTGACCATGAAGAAATATTAAAGGCCTCTCCTCCCCCGCCTAGTTAAACTTTGTCTACTTGCTCCGAGAACTGTGGTTATTGAATTTTATGATTATGACTTTCTAAGGATGTTTTGATTCATGTTGGGAAAATAGTCACTGATTAGATATTTTTTGAAATGCAAATATAGACTGATGTAATCATTGTTGTAAGATATAAAAATAAACTCTGTGGCCCTGGGAAGAGAGATATATACATGCATTCTCTCCCATACACTGCCTCCCGAGCGCAGTAACAAATAAAATATTCGCAGAGGCTCAGAAAAAGATTCAAACTGCTGTCCGGTGCAACTTCTTTATATAGCCTGCTACATCCACCCTCCTCAAGTCCCGATCTCTCCTGGAGCTGGTCCCCAGCACTCTCCCATCCATGCCGTGATTTTGGCGGGCATGATAGGTCATGTGCATGTAGTTGCAGTCACTGTGAGTTCATGTGTGCCCTGTCATGTTCAGCAAATAATGTTTCACTGGAGATGTCTATTTCCTCTGGCTCTTAGAGTCTTGCCAGAGCTTCTTCCATGATGATTCTTGAAGCTTGGTAGGAGGAGGTGTGATATAGATGTCTTAGAGTTGACTTCTCCACTGTCTTCTCTTCTCTACATGCTGACCAGCTGTACGTCTCTGTATTAATCACAATCTGCTGCAAAAACAAGCTTCTTTGATGAGGATTTAGAGAAGCACTAATTTATCAGTATATAAAGATAAGAACTGAAGGAGCAGTTTATTGCTATGGCCATCTAGCAGAATAATAGATTCTCCTCTGGGGTCTCTGACCTAGCCAACCATAATTTTTTTTTTTTTGGCCCAGTTAATGATACCAGGCATGAGTTCCACTTTCTGGAGTGGGCTTTCAGTCCAACCAGAAAGCAGTTGAGTCACTGCTCTAACCTTCACACCACTGTTGCCCTAGTGGGCATACCAGGCCAGTCATTGTAGTGAGCAGGACTCACAGCTGGGTGAAACTACTGATGACCCCCCCCATAGCACGTATAGAACCTTCCAGCACCGTAAAAGCTGGTCAGTAGGAATGGAGCTTCTACATCAGTGCCAGCTTGATTTCTTCATCTCCTATGACTCAAGCATATGGTGTCTTCAGAAATAGGGTCCTATCGTTAAACACTGGAGAGTAACTAGGAGCAATAACAATAGCCTACAATGGTTTGGGGGGACTAAGGGACTCTACCAACCAACTACTTGAGAGGGGGTAACCCAAACCCTGCCCTTGGCTTTTTATTTGATATCCTATGGTGTTGGGAGATAACTGATCCATCACATCAAAGGGTAACTCTACTTAAACCACTCTTAAGTATGTATGCATTTTAGGAAACTTCTACAGTTGTAGGTTTCCATATAGCATTTCCAAAGGTTTTTAGTGTTAGCTGCCCCTCTTCATACTGCCTCCTCTATGCTGTTCTCCCTGTCCCACCCCATTTAACCCTTCCTTCCCTGTCCATTATGTCCTTATCATTCCTAATTTGAACTTTATTATAGATATACAAGGAGAAAACCACTGAAGGAACTACTACTGTATGTTCTGTGAAGATGGTACACAGGGTAGAGAACATCTGACTTTTCACATGGATATGATGGTTAATCTTAAATTCCAACCGATGAGGTATGGACTCAGCTGGGAGACAGGCCTCAGGGCATGCCTGTGGAAGATGCCCGTGGTTAGGTCAGCTGAGGTGGAAAGACCCACTCATTGAGATCCTGGACTGCCCTAAAAGAAGAAAGTGAGCCGTGCACACATGCTCACCTCCTTCTGCTTTCTGACAATGTAACAGTGCTCTGACAGTCGCAGTAATGTGATCAGCTGCTTCAGAGCCCTGAAACCGTGACTCCCCTGCCTAGAGCCAAGCACCAAAATGAACGTTCCCTTAAGCTGTTTTTGTTAGAGCAAGCAATTGTATTGCAGCAGCAAGGAAAGTACAGAGCACCCTGGGAAATGGAGGGTCCAGTAAAAATCGTCTCTCTGGCCCCCTTGGGCCTTGGCGTTCTGGAATTCTCCCACTCTTCATAACAGGTGCCTCTCGTTCACCCTCCTCTATCTTACCTGCTTTCTCATTTTCCTTTGTGTTCCCCCTGCTTGACTTCCCCTTTCTGCTCCCATGTTCACTCAGCCTGCTGGGGACCCTCCTTAAGAAGCCATCCTTGGCAAGGGTGATCACGCGTCGGCGGCCTGGAGGGGGTGGGGCTCACCCTTTATTCACAGATCCAGGAGCCTTGATTTCTGCATTAGGGGAAGGATGAAGGCAGGAGAGACCCTGAGCGGTACCTTTTAAGTTTGGGGTCTTCTGACATGTTCATGGCACCCTCTAGTGTCCAAAGTTTGTTCTTTCGTGGTCTACATCAGCACTTCTCACTGCCCCCACCCCTGCCGCCACCAACGCTGGGAAAATAAAACTACCAGTGTAAAGCATTATCCTGTTTCCATTTCTAAGATGAATACATATATATTATTAAGCCTTAGATTATCAAATTTATTGAAGAGAGCATCGATACATTATGGAAAAAGAATCTGCTAAAATAGTAATGAATATATTTGATATAGGAACCCAGTTCACACAGTCATTTAGAGATTCCTAGGAGTGTAAATGTATTGTATCTAATTTGGCCCTTAATAGCTGAAGAAATCTCTTCCTTCCTTCCTTCCTTCCTTTCTTCCCTTCGTTCTCTTTCTTTCTTTCTTTCTTTCTTTCTTTCTTCCTTTTTTTGTTTTTGTTTTTGTTTAATGTATTTTAATAGCAAACTTACAGGAACAGCACAGAAAACAGACAACATTAAAAACATGTACTTGCATGTAGGACAACTCAGAAAGTATAGTGAATGGATGCAATCTACTATATGATAAAAATGCTACAAACACCATTTAGTTGTTGTCAATAAGAAATTTACTTTTTTTTTTTTTAATTCCAAAGCTGGCATTGTCCGGAAATGTTTAACAGGTTTATTTATAAATGTTATAACGTTGAACTGTTGAAATGCATTCACTGAAATATTTGCTTGCATTAATGCTTTATATCTTGCATTTATATTTTAAAAATTCACACACAAATGAAAATGGAAAAATTGGCAATACCTGATTTCTGTCCCCTATTTTTCCACTCGCAATCATATACTTAGGTACCTTTTGACCCCATGGAAGAAAATATCTAACATAACAGGAAGAAGAGGTAAAACATTTTTTTGAGAATGAAATGTTTCCCCTCATAGAGGACTCTTAAGCACGTTCTCCGTGTAGCATTGTGTTAGCTGGATTTTTGGTTTTTCGAGACAGGATTTCTCTGTGTAGTTTTGTGCCTTTCCTGGATCTCGCTCTGTAGACCAGGCTGGCCTCGAACTCACAGAGATCCGCCTGGCTCTGCTTCCCGAGTGCTGGGATTAAAGGCGTGCGCCACCACCGCCCGGCTTTAGCTGGATATCTTTTGGCATAGTTGTTACATGTCTGGCATGGATAGCACACAGGTTGGTATCTTCAAAAAGGCAACCAGATAGACCTCGCTTGCCTTTTGCAAAGCGCCGCACTCTGGAAGCTCAGATCTGTTCTGAAGTCCTGAACAATGTCTCGCACCAGACGCTGGAAGGGGAGCTGGCGAGTCAGAAGATGAGCGGACCTCTGATAGCTTCTGATTTCACCCCGTGCCACAGCACCAGGCCTGTAATGATGTTTCTTCACCTTTCCAGTAGAGGGCGCACTCTTGCCAGTTGTTTGCTGAGTACTTTACCACCGTGGATTTGCCGGCAGTCTGCTTTGTATGAGCCTTGGTACAGACATCTCCTTACTTACCTGCTTTTCCTCCGGCTGGAGCTAGGCAAGCGAGAGGCGGCTCTGGCGTTAGCGAACTGCAAACATCAAAAAGCTGTTTCTAACCTCAATCTTCTATGACATTTCAAATGTCTGGCTCAGCTCTTTATACACATGCAATACACAGAACACATTACCTAATGTGTGAAACAAGTCTCCTCATTCACTACTTCTAACCTGTTTCCCCTTCTCCCCCACCCCCACCCCACCTTAGTACCACCACCCACTTAGTTGCACAGATTCAAAGCTGAGAACCATTCCGGACTCCTCTGTTGTGCACGTCTCACAACCAGTTCTCTGCATTCTAGTTTTCACAGAGGGGAATGGAAATTCAAAAGAGTGAAGTGGTTTCATTGAATTAAAAACTAAACAAAAACAAAAACAAGCAAACAAAACAGAGCAAGGGGCAGACTGGGGTTTTGCACTTTATCCTATCAATGCAGTGCTGGGAGAATGGCTGTGTTTTAAAGATCATGCTAGACATGGGGCCCATTTCCCAACTCAACTTCTTGCTTTGTGGCGGTAGGATGCCTCATCTGCCCCTCTGGAAAGGATGGCAAGACTATGCGTGAGCTCAGGCACATCTCTGTAGAAAATCCAACATTGGGGCAATGAAGACTGATCCCCAGTGCTCCAGGGACTTCGGGCAGCCAGGACCCTCGTGGTGAGCATTGACCCTGTTTCTCCTGGGTCTAGGGGTGTGTGTAACCGGCCTTCCCTAGTACAGTCTTTCTGTCTTTCTCTATTTGTCTCTTCAATGTTGTGAAGCTAAAAGCAATCACCCTGTGCACTGCTGACGCACCCTAAGAGAGCTGGATGGGAAACCACACTGAGCACCAATGCTCTCTGTCCAATGAACCATATACCATTAGAAAGACATCCAGAGGGAGGGAAAGAGGAAGGCACAGAAGTTTGTCATTGTAGCAGAGGATGTGTGGTGTCAGGGGTCATATTCACAGTGATCAAGGGAATATGCCGGTTTCCCACCCGGACAGTTACTCTCTGCGGCACTGGGTGTGATGGAAGGCAAGCAGAACATGACAAGGCCACATCATCGCCTCTTCATTTTTGCCCCTTCCCAAGCTCTCTCTAAATTTCATTTAAAGAAATAGTCTTTGTCATTCCCTTGACTAGCTCTTTACTTCAGAATTAGATAGCAAAGCTCTGTTTATTTCTTTTAACTTGCATTTTGCTCATCCTTTAATTTATTGAGCCCTAGAGAATGTATGTTCTATAAATAAATAAAACTACTATTATTTGGTGGCTCTATTCAGAACATTGGTGAAGGAGAGGGAGGATATTTTTCTTCATTTGCTTTAGAGATATGTTGCAGTCACAACTTTCCTCCTGTCTTGAAATAATAGAGTCATTATTCACACTGGGAAACAGAGATGGAGTGAGTTTGAACTTGGCATGAGTCAACACACCAAAATGTGCCCTCTGTTCTCACTCATTGTTCAATTCTGAATTATGAAATTCCCTTTGAGCATTTGAAATTATGAGAAATTCCAAAAAAAATCAGGGTCACTGGATTCTGATGCAATTGTTCTTTCCTTGAAATAATTTTTTTAAATGATTCAATAGTAATAGGCTATTTGGGGGAAAAGGGTGGTGGTAGCAGAAGGGCTGTCTCGGAGAGTTTTATTGTGAAAGAAGTGTGTATGCATCATGAGTGTGCAAAGTCCCCCGAGGACTGCTGCTGGAGAAAACAGAGACAGGGGAGCTGGGAGTGTTAATCCAAGTTTTCCTTCAAGCCCCAATGCTTATGTCTGGAATTTTCACCATGAAGGCCATGCTTTTGGCCTTGAGAGCATCATCTTTAGGTTTCCAATTAAAACTGAATACATGCTCCACAGAGACTAGTACAATCACCTACCAACCACCATTGTAGGGTAAAGAGAACTTGCTGCCATATGGCCAACGCTGTTCCCACACCTGCCAGATGCCTCACGTGAGTAAGAGTTAGTGATGGACACAGAAAAGGTAGTGGACAAATTCTTGATAAAAAGTCCTGAAGAAACTAGGAAGAGCCAGCCGGGACATACCTCTGAGCAATAAGTCTGTATTCAACAAACCTGTATCCAAAATTAATGCTGAGCCAAGACAAAGGACATCTTAACTGCAGTCTAGGAGACAAGGCGCTCACTCTGCCTTCTTACTCCACAGACTGAACCTCAGCTAGAGCAGTAAAACAAGAGAAAGATACGAATGGGACAAGAATTGGAAGGGGAGAAGTTAAGCTTTCTTATTTGTAGATGAGATGATTATATACTTAAAAGGCCTCACAGAGTGCTACAGAAAACTCTGAGCTATGATAAACACTTTCGGGGAAGTTGTAGGATACAAAATCAACACATGGAAAGTCAACAGCTATTGCATGCCCCAATAATGAACTTACTGAGGAAGAAATTAGGAAAAATATCCCATCCATGACAGCTTCAAAAATATCTAGGAATAAGCCAAACCATGAAGGCAAATGACCTCTATAATGAAAACTTTAAGACACCGAGAGAAACAGAACTGAAGAAAACACTGGATGATGGAAAGACATTCCACACCTTTCACTAGCAGAATTAATATTGTGAAAACAATTATTGCCAAAGACAATCTAAAGGTTCGATGTAGTCATACCAGAATTCTAATGGCATTCTTTACAGAACAAAACAAAACAAAATAAACAAAATAAAATTCATATGTAAACACAAAAGAACACAGGTAGCCAAAGTAATCCTAAGTAAAACACAGCTAAAAGTGTTACATCACTTGGGCTCAAGCACTATACCACAGAACTACTCAAAGACAGCATGGTGATGCACAAAACCAAACACGCAGACCAATGGAGAAGAACAGAGACCACAAACAAAACCACACAGCTATGGACACCGGATCTTTGACAAAGGTCTCAAAGCATGAGTGGTGCTGGCAAAACTCGGTATCTACCTGTAGAAGAATGACATTCGATCCGGATCTCTCACCCTGTGTAAAATGTCAAGTGAGTCAAAGATCTTAATTTAAAACCCAACATTCTGGAACTGCTGGAGAAAAATGTAGGGAAAGCACTTCAGGATATAGGTAAGATTTTTTTTTTCCTTCTGAATAGAATCCCAGGACTACAGGAAACAGCCACCCGAGAATTGACACAGGGGATTACATTAAATCAAAAGGCTTCTGCACAGAAAAATAAACTGTCTGGAGAGTGAATGGACGGTCTACAAAACAGGAGGGGAATTTTTCCAGCTAGTCTTCAGACAGGGGTTAGTATACAGAATAAAGGGGAAACCACCAAAAAACCAAACTGCTAATGATAACCATGGGTCCCACAGATTTTCCCCTTCTTACTCCACTTACCCCTGACACACACACACACACACACACACACACACACACACACACGCTCATTTGCTTTGTCCCTGGCCCCAATTCCAGCTGGCCCTCCCTGGAAACCCACCAGCCATTCTGGCAGCTGAAGCAGCTAGTCAGACTGCAGATCTTCACTTTTCTCTCCATTCATCCAAGTGTAATCCCACAGTCTCATTCCAGCTCTGCAGCAGAGCACCTGTGGCAGCCCCACCCCCATTCCCAACCTCATCCCCCATCTGTAGTGGATCCCACTTCTCCTCCTAACCTCCCTCCCCAACTGAAGCAGGCATTAGCTGGGAACCCATAGGCCACTCTGGTCAGGAAACAGGCAGGCTAACACCAGATTTTCACCTTTCCCTTAGCTCCTCCAAATCCAGTCCCCCAAATCCAGTCCCCAGTCATTCCCTAGCTTGCAGTAGACTGTGTGCAGAGACCTCCCCTTCCCCATCTACCCCATCTCCAGTGAACTATACAGATACTACACTCATAACTCCCCCTGACACACACACACACACACACAAACACACACACACATACACACAGACTCATGTTGCTTTATCTCAGGTCCCATTCAGAAGGCACATTCTGCTATCTCACAGGCCACCCAAGCCAGGCAAGTAGGCCAACTGCAGGCCTTCACCTTTCCTTCAGATCCCCAGTCTCATCCCAAGCTCTTTAGCAATCCTGCCACTGTGTCCTCTCCTCACTCTCAACCCCCATGCCCAGGAAACTAACCAAGCAGATCCTGGGGAAACACCCTGTTTCCTCCCTCTTGTGAAACCCTTCCACTGACTCTAACTCTTCCTCATTCTTAAGTGTCAGGTCCCAATGCCCAGAAACACCTTTTACGTGGAACCCCCAGTGCCCACACCTATCAGAACCTCAGAAGATTTTCCTACAGGCAACACACAGCCCTCACATTCTCCTAAGAACCAGAAAGGAAAGAGAAGCCAAGGAACAAAACACCTACTCAACAAAGACCAGACATCAGCGCCCAGAGTTACAATCTTCCCAATCCCAGATGCCTACACACCAGCACAAAAACACAATCAACAGCAGCCGGGACAATACGTCTCCACTTGAGCCTAGCAACCCTACCACAGCAGGCCCTGAGTATTCCAACATAGCTGAAAAAAAATCTAAAACAGCCTTTATTAACATGCTAAAGGGCCTAAAAGAGGCAAGCAACAAATCCCATTAAAAAATCCATGAAAACACAAACAGTGGAAGGAACTGAATAAACCATTCTAGACTTGAAAGTAAAAGTAGAATCAATAAAGAAAACCTGAACAAAATGAAATCTAGATTTCATGAAAAATTCAGGAACTCAAACTGGAACCACAGAGGCAAACTTCACCAATGGAACACAAGACATGGAAGAAGTGGATATATCAGTCAAAGAAAATGCTAAATCTAAAACTCTCCAGACACAACACATCCAGGAGATCTGGAACACTATGCAAAGTCCAAACCTAAGAATGAAAGGACAGAGGAAGGATAAGAAACCCAGGCCAAAGGCACAGAAAATACTTCAACAAAATCATAGAAGAAAATTTCCCTAACCAAAAGAAGGAGATGCCTATCAAGGTACAAGAGGCATACATAACAAACAGACTGGACCAGAAAAGCAAGTACCCTTGGCATCTAATAATCCAAGCACTAAACACATAGAACAAAGAAAAGACTTTAAAAGCTACAAGGGACAAAGACCAACTAACATATAAAGGCAGACCTGTTAGAATTACACCTGACTTCTACGAGCCAGAAGGACCTGGACACATGTGCTGTAGACTCTAAGAGACCACAGATGCCAGGCCAGACAACTAAATGTAGTAAACCTTTTGATTACCACACATGGAGAAAAGAAGACATTCCATGATAAAAACCAAATTTAAGCAATCTCTATCTACAAATCCAGCCCTACAGAAGGGGCTAGAAGGTAAACTCCATCCTAAGGAGGCTAACTACAACCATGAAAACACAGGAAATAAATAATCCAAGACAATCAAAATCAAAAGAAGGGAAACACACACACACACACACACACACACACACACA
>CABHPP010136319.1:25673-53525 GCA_902168425.1 Peromyscus attwateri | reverse complement strand
ACACCTTTAATTCCAGCACTTGGGAGGCAGAGGCAGGCAGATTTCTGCGAGTTCCAGGCCAGTCCGATTTACAGAGCAAGTTCCAGGACAGCCAAGGCTACAGAGAAAAAACCTGACTTGTTTAAAAAAAAAAAAAAAAGAAGAAGAAGAAGAGGAAGAGGAAGAGGAAGAGGAAGAGGAAGAGGAAGAAGAAGAAGAAGAAGAAGAAGAAGAAGAAGAAGAAGAAGAAGAAGAAGAAGAAGAAGAAGAAGAAGAAGAAAGAAAAGGAAAGGAAAGGAAAGGAAAGGAAAGGAAAAGAAAAGAAAAGAAAAAAGGAAAGGAAAGAAAAGGAAAGGAAAGAAAAGAAAAGATATGAAGGTTAGTAGGAAAGCTTCTGAAATTATAATTCATGCTCTCAAACTTTATTTTCTACATATCAGCTGCCTGACATTGATAGTTCATTATTTCATTTATAATCTTCAAGGTTCATCTTCCATGCTTGAAATAAGAGCAATGTTAATTTGTAATTTGTGGAAATGTTCTAATGCTTACATGAGTTTATACTGTACTTTTTCTGTTGTTTGGTGTTTAGTAAGATATGTGTTGTCATAATTATCCAGCATTCTATAATAAATGCTTAAATACAAAGTGTTTGGGGAGACAAAACTTCATTTAATGATTGTAGGATGTCTTCTTCAAATTCTACTTACTTCATATTATTACAAATAGTTGAGTTATCAAATTCAGCTTTCTCATAACTATAAAATTTAGCTAAACTCTTACAAGTCTTTTAAAAGTTATTTATTTAAGAAACATCTCTGAATGACAGCACAAATTTGTATCTTAATCTGGAATCCTGCCACACCCTCTCCTTGGTTCTGTGGAATCCCTAAAATCCTGCAGTGTCATGAACAAAACAGCTGCAAAACTAGCAGCAGTTTAAGAAGCACTGATAAGTGTGGATGCATTTGGAGTTGCTCCAGATATTCTATCTCCTCACCTTTCTGCTTTCAACAAACACCTTCTTCTTCCTTACCTTCATGCCTATATTCTGTGTGTGTGTGTGTGTGTGTGTGCATCTAATTAAAGTTGATAGTGTACACACACACACACACACACACACACACACACACACACACACCTATTCACCTATTCAGCCCGGCCTTTCTATTAACCAATCCAACTAATGATTGCACCAAAGCCCAACTGATGAATCAGTGTCTTTTTATTGGGGTTTCTAATGGAATTTGGGTATGCAGTTTCTTACAGGAGCAAGGATGACTCAAAAATGCAGCTGCATCTCTGAAAAGCATACCCCAACACAGGTGATATCACACAAAAACTCCAACCCCAGAGCTCTCTGCTCAACTTAGAGATAAGTTGATAGATCTTAGGACTCAATTTGGTGGCTAGGCATCTCCTCCAGAAGCTGCTGTTTACTGATTGTGTAAATCTAGGGAGAGCCCTTCCATAACTTTGTTAGTGTCCACTTTTCTTGACATGTGACATTTTATTTCCCTCATGAGTCTCATGTGCTTCCTCACGTCTCCTGGAAAGTTTCAATTGGGAAGAAACACCTGTACAGCATTCCCCTCCCCCATCCTTGGTCCCTGTAATAGTGTTCAGGGAGCCACTGTGGCTGGGAGTTCATGAGTTCAAAGGCATGTCCTATCCTGGACATTTTTAAAGGGTTTTCTTAAGTTAGGCTCTACTCTGTTGAGGATCCGTGCTTCAGACATACTCAGAGTGTTCTATGAGGGGACCAGGACGCTTTTCCCTTCATTGATGTGAATGCCTTTGTTTCCTGCTTGCAGAGGGAGGCCTTAAACATGAGTCAAAGTGAAGAACTTTCTGTCAGTTTCTTCATATTCAAGGATACATATCTGAAAATATGTTCAGTGTCTATGTCTCCTAAAATATGTCTAAGATATTCATATTTTCCTTGAAAACTGAATTTCTAAATATTCTTTTTAAAATATTTGACTATAATTTCAAATTACAGAATTGTCATTGTCCCATTAAAAGCAATAGCAGGTTTTTAAAAATTTTGTTTATCATTTTCAACTGTTACTCTAACCGCTGGGATTTTCTTGTTTAATCAGCTCTAAAGTTGGTCAAATAACAACAGTATTTTCAACTTAGTCATGTTCCAGAACTGTGAGATAAATTAAATTCTTCCATGTGAGTGCTCAAAGAAGCCTGATTCCAACAGTCAAAAAAATAGACACAGTTGAATACTTAATAAGTAGGGAAATGTAGAGAAATAGAAAGCAAAACACAAGACACCCTATGTCAGTTAGCAAACTGCTGTTCATAATATGAGCTTCAAGCACATGAAGGGGAAGTAAATACATCAAATATGACATGATATAACACACAAATCTAATTGCATGAAACGTTCAGAAAAGGAAATTGTACAGAAAGTGATTGGAGATTATCTGGGTTAATAAATATGAGGAACTCTATGGGAATCATAATGGGTGAGCCACTCAACAAAGTACACAAACTTACCAAATCCTTTAATAAAAATAGACAGCATTTACAGATCACATTTTTTTTTTTTTTTGCTACCAGAGGCTTTTACTAGAAGTAGATGGTTCTGAATGCAATGTTTTCTTCAGACTGTAATAAAAGCTAAGGGGACAGAAGTCATTAAGAGAAATATAGGTAGTTTTGGAGGCCAAGAAAGAACTTGTTACCAAGAAAATCCTAACAGTTTCACATGAAACCAGGGTAGTGAATCCAGTTATTATATGTTACATAATCAAATCACACAGTTGTCCAAAATCTAGACAGTTGTTCCTATGACATGTGAGTTAATACCTGTTAGAAAACTCTAATTACTTCATACATGCTTGTTTGATGAGTACCTACACATACTATCACAAATTATTTTATACAAGTATCAAACAATGCCTACAATTAGTATGTGTCTTGACTATGTGGCATTTCCAATCCCTATTTTAAGATAAAAGGAAAACAGCAATCGTGATTTTAATATAAAAACTGAAATGAGACAAATATAAAAATGCAATAAGAACTACATATGTTATCTCTGATATATATATCATTGCATATATATCACTAAACATATAAATTCAACCTGTTCAGTCTATGTAAGGCAATTTTTATGGATATGCTTTAGCACTGATCATTTGGTATGGACAATCAATTGGTGTGCTCTTCCCTGGGAAGACAATTTCTCCCACTTTCAGTATTTCTTAGCTGCTTTTCATTCTTTGTTTATGGTTGAAGCCTCAAAGGCATTCTCTCTTCCGTGTTAGCATATCGTTTATGTCATATTTGTTCAAGTTAAATGTAGGTAGTCGTGTTTGTGAGGCCTGATTTCTCTGACATTCTCTAATTGCTCCTTTTATGTTCAGTTTTTCTCTTCATTATTTATCCCTTGTGTAGAGGGGCAAATTGGAACAATTTTCATTCCGTTCTTTACACTCTGTCCTAGTTCTGTTGAGTATCTCCTTGGCTGTGTAGATGCATCTTGGGTTGGTATTATCCCTTTCATTTTGTTTCATTTTAAATGGCTGTGTCTTTGGAACCATATCTAATATCTTATTGCCTACAAACCTGTGTAGGATGATTTTACCAGTGTTTTGATTGATTCTGTCAGGGTTTCAGTTTTAATTGTTGGGCATTGACTGTGCTTTATGCTGAATTTTGCATGCAGTGAGAGGAGAGGCATCTTCATAAATGGTCTGCCAGCGATTTCTATTGGGCAGACTGTATTATCCATGATGCATTCTTGTCACTCATCAAAACCTAGTTGGCTTCGTGAGTGTGCATTAGTTTCTGAGTTCTTTAGACTTTTCATTACATTACTTCATTGGTGTGTGTGTGTGTGTGTGTGTGTGTGTGTGTGTGTGTGTGTGTGTATCTCCTCAGTCTTATCCAAAATTTTAAGAAAAATTGTAAAGCAATAAAACTAGTTAGAAGAAAAGAGAATATCTTCAAAAGCAATGCTGAAGTTAGAGTAATATTTTCACATTCTAAAGCAGCTATACTCTCATTGTTAGATTGCAAAATATATTCTCCCTATTGTTACACTTAAAGTAGAAATTGTTCAAGCTCACTAACAGAAGCCATTTTATCATGGATCATTTTCTAAATTAGAATAGAGAGTATATTTAATTTTAAGGTTTCAGAGTATATTTAATTTTAAGGTTTCATATTCATATACTAGGAAAAACAAATATTTTAATTTTAATTGTCATAATAACATTATCTACTATTTTATACTGAGTCTTGGAATTTATAAGTCAGTATCACTGAGAAATGATACGTATTAACCTAGTTTACTTTTCTAAACAGCCTTTTTTTTGTTGTTTTGGTTTTTCGAGACAGGGTTTCTCTGTATAGCTTTGACCCTTTCCTAAACTTGCTTTGTAGACCAAGCTGGCCTCGAACTCACAGAGATCCACCTGCCTCTGCCTCCTGAGTGCTGGGATTAAAGGCTTGCACCACCACCAGCCAGCTCTAAACAGCCTTTTGAGGTATGCATTCTTATTCTTATTTTACAAATAAGAAAACAGGCAAAGAACTTTGCTAATAAGTTCAGGAGGCTGAAATCAGACCCTGGTTATTCGGCTGTAAAATTACGCCTGTCCCATTTTGTTTTTCTAAAACTATGGCTGGTTGAACTGATCAAGTGATCAATTGATACAAGAAAAAAATACTTGGTTGGAAAATGCTTGAGCTACCATTGTCAAAATAAAATTTATACCATTATGTGTAGATATTAAATTTGACAACTTGCTGGTGTTCATAAGATGTTAGTTATTATAAATAATAAGGAGGCCAGTATCTTTTGTTTAGGAGTGTGTGTGTGTGTGTGTGTGTGTGTGTGTGTGTGTCCACATGGGGATCTAACTAGGAGATTCACAGCTGAAAATTTACAGTTATTCTTTTCTTCTTGTCATATAAAAATAATTCACTACTTTCACATGTGTTTATCCTGTAAATTGCCAGCCTTTCTTATCATAGAATCTCCCTAAGTTTTATGTTTATAATCCTTTAACAAATGCAATATTTTCATATTTCTGTTCATTTTTATCAAGAACATAATTTTGTCATGTGTTTTTTTTTCCTGCTGGTTTTGCAGTATAGGTTAAAAGAGCCCAGGGCCAGGAGCTGTACAACTTTTACAACTTAAAAGTACAGATAATTTGATTGTTTTCCCAGAGAAGTGGGCAGGCAGCCAAGCCTCACCACTAAAATTAGTCTCCAATTTAGTGTTTGATGTCATTTCACAAGGACTAGAATGAAAAATGAGACATTGGACATGTTAACTCGGAGGAAAATTATCACTTCACCTTGTATAGGGCGTCTTTATGGAATGAAATCAGAACAGATAAATCATCTTGCCCTGTGACAGATATGCCTGTCATTTGGGGAAAGATGTCCTCCCATGAGAGGGCAGGCACTGTCTGAGTTTCCCTCCGATTATGACTAGATATATTTTATGTCTGAAAATAATGATAGAAAATTTAAAATAGAAACGGTATATGCAGGACACACTTCTCAAGTCAATTTTTTTCAAGTGACAATTTAAAAGTGTATACATAAATACTAGAGTCACATTGGTGAACTGCATCTAGACTTGAGGTGGTCACTAATGGGAGAAGTTTGTCCCTCAGTTTCCATTTAGAAAATAGATAATCATAATTTTAAAATTTATTCTTTTTTGTTGCAAATTTTCTATGAGTACTACATTTGTATCATAGCACCACAAATACCGTCAGAAAAATCT
Source organism: Peromyscus attwateri (assembly GCA_902168425.1). NCBI lineage: Eukaryota > Metazoa > Chordata > Mammalia > Rodentia > Cricetidae > Peromyscus > Peromyscus attwateri. Next base: position 47,782 of record CABHPP010136319.1, on the reverse strand, counting down.
ATCATATACTTAATTTGAAATTTTCCGTTTTGTGGTGGAAAGGCAGATGGCCCAAAATAGTAGCACTTCACACCAAACTTTGGAAAACTTTAAGTGTGATTGTGTAGACACAGTAACCACAGAGATATTATAACTACAGTATTATGCTCTCACATTTGAGTCTTGGTTAAATTTTTGTTTTGTTTTGTTTTTTGTTTTTCAAGACAGGGTTTCTCTGTGTAGCTTTGCGCCTTTCCTGGATCTCTCTCTGTAGACCAGGCTGGCCTCGAACTCACAGAGATCTGCCTGCCTCTGCCTCCCGAGTGCTGGGATTAAAGGCGTGCGACACCACCGCCCGGCCTTGGTTAAATTTTTAAGGCAATTTATAGTAATATTTTAAGGAATTGAGATTTTTTTAATACTCATGTTCATGTATAATCAAAAATAATCAGACTTAACTTTCTATGAATGGATTTTTGTGATTTAGAAAAAGATGTTTGATAATAGCATAATATATAGTAGAGAAAGGTTACATTTCAAATATGTTTCAAAAACAGTCTGTAAAACCTACTGGCCAACTCCAAAGCACATCTGATAATGATGGTAAAGGTAAAATTTGTTAGATACTGTAACATTATTTTCTCCACTAACAAAGTTAAAAGTTAAAAGATGCTAGATGACTCCAAATGTTACTCTAGATTGGATAAATTGAAAGTATGAAAATTACTAGCAACTAAAAATTTGCTCTCATATTATGAAGTTGAAGCTATCCTGTGAAGTTTAAATTGTTTACTTTTTCTAAAACATTCTTAGTTTGATTTTAAAATCTCAGAAATCACCTTGTAAAATGAATCATCTTATATTTTATATGTATAAAGAGTACCTAAAGTGTCACTTAAAATTAATTAATTATTCAAGCAAAACTTCATTTAATTAATCATAGTAACAACTTCTGTAATGCTGGTTAGTATGTTTATTACTCAGAGTTTTTAAAAATTCTAAATAAACTGGACTAGGCCCTCTGCATGGAGAGACAATCTTGTAGCTTCATTTGCTTATGGGACCCCTGATGGTAGAATCAGAATCCATCCCTGGTGCATGAGTGGGCTTTTTGGAGAACACTACCTATGATGGGACACCTCCTGCAGCCTTGAGGCAGAGGGAAGAGTTTGGCCTTGCCTCTACTGGATGTGCCTCCCCATCGGAGGCTTTGCCTTCTTGTGCAGGAGAGTGGGGGGGGTGTTGGGGGGGGGAGGCTGGGGAGGGAGGAGGGAAGAGGGGAATCTTTGGTTGGTGTGTAAAATGAATGAAAAAATTTTCTTAATAAAAAAATTCTAAATAAATATTTCATCCACCTTTCCAAGGATATCTTAAGTATTTTATAAACTTCTCAATAAGTTTCATTAATTTTTTTCTTTCAGTGTATAACAGATCAAACCTCTCATTTTTTTTTCATTTACTTGTTTATTCATTATGCACTTATGTGCACATTCTATTGTCTAGTTCCTATGCTAGACACCTGAGATCACACAGAAAACAAAGCAAATATATCCTTCCAGAACCTGAATTCTTGTGGTCACAGATTCAGTTTATAACTGTTTATTGGGAGTGTTTGGGACTACAATATGATATATTCATGTGATCTAGACAGAAAGAAGGTAGAATTTGGGGCCAGTTAAAACCACAAGAATAAAACAAGTGATGAGAGATATTCCACAGCTTAAGCTAGACAGGATATAGACACAGGAAGGACCTTGTAACATAAAATATACAGGACCTAGCGACTGTGGTTCAGTGTGTAGAAGAATTTGACTTACTGTTGAGAATAGAATTCAAGAACTGAGTTATAAATAATCTAGGAGAAAATACATCTACTGGAGAAAACACGTTTACTCGTTCTGTTGTCAGAGAGTGAAAATTGTTGATGATTATACCTATTCCTTCAGTCATTCATCCACTCATTCACTCATCAAAAAGTAAAAGTATTCTCGATGTGGCTGGATTTTGTTGACGTCATGCATATAGAATAGTGAAACAATGGGGGAAAAACAGTGCCTGTCCAATATGTTTTGAATTTCATTGAAGATAATAAATATGCCATATATTAAAATATATATGTGGAGGTTGATTGTGCATTAAGCAATCTTTAGGTACACCTCTTTGAATTTCTTACCCCTTTGAATATCTTACCCTTTACAGGAATGTAGAAAACTAGTTTTTTGTTTTTGGGTTTGTTAGAAAGCAGGCTTTGAAATGGTAGAATTTGGGAGGTGTTAGAATGTTTGATAAGTGATTCTGACACCAGAGTCAGATTTCTCCACAGGGGTCTTGGAGATGTTTCTTCATGTGTTCCCAGTTACTCAAACACCCTGTTCTCTTCATCCTTCACGCTTCAATTAAGATAGATTATCTACTTGCATATTAAGCTAAACTGTGACTATTTTAAGTGGGCTGTGTTTCAAAACTTAATTTAGCACACCTGCCCCAATCTTCATATTGCTCCTTTTCTCTGGGTAATGTTCCCAGCTTTTCCAATATGGTGCTCGACATCCTCAGAACACATTCTAGAACCACATTATTTTTTTCTTACCACGAGAATGCTCAAACCCTCTTCTCAGTATTGAAGGGAATTAGATTTTAAAATTCCAGGAAATACTTAATTATTGTAGAATATTTCTTTACACTGTGTGAATATGCGTTGTTAGGGTCCTGGAAAAGTCACACAAAAGACTACCATCCTCTTATGCAGTCTGCGGGAGTCTTTATTATTCCAGCATGCTGGGGCCATTCATCTTACACAAAGGCAAAATGGTGATGACACTGAGAGAAGATCACTGGCTCCTTTCAAGCACAGCTAAGGGGAGTTCCTAGGGTAGTTAGGTCATCTCAGATATGATTGGCTTAAGCAAGTGGCAATCATATTAGTACATTTTAATTGTCTAGGGCTAGTCAGGGGCTGGTTAAGCCTACAGCTTTTCCATTTGGAGGCAGGCCTAGACAAGTCCCAAGCCTTGCCCTTATTTGGTTATTACTTTGAACTATTGACTGTGGAGGCTGACTGTCCTAATACGTGCTGACTGTGGGGGCTAGCTCAGGCCTGATACAGAGTTGGTACATGCAGTACCAGGCCTCCTTGTCCTTGCTGTCAGGGTGTTGGAAATCGATTGTCCTTTGTTTGTGGCTTTTCCTCAGAAATTGCCTGCTCACTTCTAAGAAACAGGAAACAAGGCCTAATTCTTAACTGAGTTATTAAGCAAGGTTGTCATGATATTTGCTTGGCCCTCTCAGTGTCACTGTGATTGATTTAATAAAAGCTAAATGGTCAATAGCTAGGCAGGATATATAAGTGTGACTTCTGGACAGAGGGAGCTCTGGGAAGAAGAAAGACAGAGTCACCAGCCAGATGTAAAATAACCAGGATGGGCATAATGGAGATGAGTTGATGTGTGAAAGAATGTAGATTTAAAAATATGGGTTAATTTAAGATATAAGAGTTAGTTGGAAACAAGACTAAGTTAAGTCTGAATTTTCATAATTAATAATAAGTCCAGGAGGCCTAAAAATAAAATTCCATCTATATATGATGCCAAAGGTCCAGGCACGTGTATCCACATAAGGTCTGAGAAAATTAAAAAAAAACAAAAACAAAAACAAAAAAAAAAAAACAAAAACAAAAACCAAACAAACAAAAAAAGTCAAACCACAGAGTCAAACTAGGCTTCCCTGTGACCAAGGTCTCTTGGGTAGGGTTGGTATAGAGAGACTGCCTGCAGGCTGGAGCCAGCCGCCAGTGCCATGTGCTGAGCTGAGCTGCTCCAGTGGCTGACATGGCAGTTTAAGATTTGCCTCATGGGATCAGAGAACCCTACAGATGCTCAGTAAAGCAAGATATAGACAGAAAAAATATCTCTAAACAGATTACAATGTGCTTTAAAAAATGTGTGTATGTTTAAAAAAGACAAGTAAATAGGTATAGACAGTCATAGAAAAATAGTTTATAAGTAATAAGATAAAGTCTTTAAAGAACAAATAAAATAATATAAAGAGGACAAGCTATATAAAGATAGAAAATACACAGAGTCTGCATCCTATATGGTGTCTTCATTGACTTTAAATTTTTTAATTGCTGATGAGTGAACAATAGCTGCTGAGAGACATTGGATTATAAAAACTACTAAACTAAACCAACCATTTAAAAATGTCTTAAGTTCAAAATGGAAATAAAATCATATGTTACATTGGGGAAGAGATGCTTTTGTTTCCACAGAAAATGAAAAGCTGTGGATTCATTCAAGATTGATAGAGATCAGATTTGATTGGGAGAGACCCTCTGAAAATCCTGCTTACAGACATAAAAAATAAATCTAGAAAAACTACAAGACAGGTGACATATATTTTACCTGCTCAAACATAAAACAAACAAAAAATTATCTTTGGCTGGCTTATGTACAGCTCACAGTCCATACTTGTGTTAATGCAGATATGTATGCTACCTTTGAAAGAATGGACACCAATGGACATAGGTGGCCCAGGTGGTACAGCCCCTCAGAGTGCCTCTGTTGCAGTCCCTCAGAGTTCTACATCCCAAACAGCTTCAAGGCTGCTGCTGAGTTGGTCCAGCCTCACAGACTATTCTAACCGGGACTACAGATAATACATACATTTCCCCATTACACAGAAACTGAACATCAAATGTTATGGCTAGCTCTCCCAGGACTTGACAATTATCCCAATTTTCTCCACCTCCCCTAAAGATATCATCACCAGACAACAGGAAGCAGTCTAGAGAACATGACACCAACATTCCCAAGAGGTAGGATGGGTGGTCTTTGGTCATTCAGTGGGTTATGGATGTTTGTCATCATTTAGGGGAGTTGGTTACAAATTGTTATTGGTAATGGTTAACAATGACAACAACACAAAAACTAAACACAGGAGATTAGATTCAGGGATCTCTTTATTAAGGGGAAAAGGGCAAGGATATAGTATAGAAATGATGGGATAAAAGGGTAGTTTGTTGAGTCTACTTTTGAACAATCACTGGTCTCAAATTCTCAAATATTTTACATTGGTATAGACTTTTGTATATTGATACAAATTTAAGGTTATTTTTGTTATACTGTATGTATATTTCTCCTCATTTAAGATATTGTACATATGTAACTCATTTTGAAATGTAATGTAAAGTTTTAGTTCTTGAAAGCTATTTAGGATAATAAAGAGTAATAGGTTAATAGTCATCTATAACAATCAAACTTAGAGTCATGCTAGGTATGTTTTCAAGGTCATACAAAGATATATTTTAGATAGATGATCTGATGATATTCAAACACTTCAAAGACCTACAGAATATGAGACTTAAAATGTTTTAATAACATAAGGCTTTTCATGACAGTGAGGCACACCTGCTCCTGGCAACACCCATCTACTTCTAAAAAGGATGATGGGCATCAAAGAACCTCCATCCAGAATTTACTTTCTTGGTGACAAAAGGTAGGCACTGGGCAAAGAATCTGCCCTTACCTCAACTGCTGATAATATGCTGTCCAAATTGGACAAGCAGGGCACAAAGGAACGCGATTGCCAAACTTTGTCAAGACAGGGTAGGACAGTCCTTTAAAATTTCTGCTTCACAGAGAATTCTGTCAGATATTATAGGCCTTTAGGTCACAGATGAATGCCCCAACTTTACAGAGGAACCTTGGAGTGGGTGTTTAGGTAGCCAAATGTCTCTGTCATTTCTACAGTTTTGGCAGTTGCTTTCTCTATACTTCATGTTTATTCAAGTAATATTTTATCCTTCCTGGGTCTCTCATGTGAACTGAAAACTAGATAATTATAGTTTTATACTTTTCCTTGTTACAAAATTCAAAAAAGAAATTATATAAGAGATGTAAAGTTTATTAGGTTGAGAAATATAAACGCTTAAGTTGTTTATCTAAAAGATGTTTTAAGGTCTAAAAAGATATTTTTAGGCTGGTAATACAAGTTATGACAAAATGGTTTAGATATAAAACTTTGGACTAAGACAGAATAAACAATGGAGTATTTTGCCTAAACTTGCCAAATGCAAATGGACTGGACATTATAAATATAATTCTTACCTGATAATTTTTATTGTATATATAACTTTACTGTGTTAGTGCTAAAACTTGTCATTTTATTTAGACAAAAGGGGGAAAATGTTGTGGTATATGTTTTTACACTGTGTGAAGATGTGTCACTGTGATTGGCTGAATAAAAAGCTTGATGGTCAATAGCTAGGCAGGAAGTATAAGTGGGACTTCTGGACAGAGAGCGCTCTGGGAAGAAGTAATGCAGAGTCACTAGCCAAATGTGGAATAATCAGGAAGGGCATAATGGAGATGAGGTAATGAGCGTGTGAAAAAATGTAGATTTAAAAATATGGTTTAATTTAAGTTATAAGAGCTAGTTAGAAACAAGCCAAACTAAGACCAAGTTTTCATAATTAATAATAAGTCTCTGTGTCATTGTTTGTGAGTAGGTGGCCCAAAATGAAAAGTCCGTTTACACTTAATTATTGCCTAACAGCATCCATTTCTTTCCCTTTTTTCAATATATAAACTTTTTCTCTTCAATTTATTTATCATTATTATTTTTTAGAAACAGAATCTCTCTTTACAGAAAGCATTTTTATCCCAGAACCTACCTTCAACCAGTATTATATCCTCAACACAAAGATGAGAAAGAAAAATTGAGAGCCGGGCGTTGGTGGCGCACGCCTTTAATCCCAGCACTCGGGAGGCAGAGGCAGGTGGATCTCTGTGAGTTAGAGGCCAGCCTGGGCTACCAAGTGAGCTCCAGGAAAGGCACAAAGCTACACAGAGAAACCCTGTCTCAAAAAACAAAAAAACAAAAATTGAGAATTGGTTGCCTCCTTTTATAAAAACAGGACATTTTTCTTTCTTTTTTTGTTAAGGCATATATAATTGAAGAAAATCTAATCAGTGCAATGAGGTTAAAAAGCATCTTTTGACATATAGCCTTAATAATAAAGTGTGCCTATCACAGCAAAGCAGTTACTATACTGTGTAAAGAAGCCATTTATGACCACTGTGAGGAAAAGCGATAAATAGAAGTTAGCCTTTACAGGATTTAGCCTGTACTTACAGAATGCTTGAGGAAATGGTTGCTGAGAGCTTCGATAGCGACTTCAGTAAATGACACCAGTGTCAAAAATAATTGTTTTTATAAAGAATGTTTAGCAGCAACCATACCTCTTTCCATCACTCTGCAAGCAATGATTCATTGATGGTTTATCTGCCTGAAGAAACATAGCATCTAATCTGAACCTCAGCTATCTGAGTGACTGATTGTTTAATGTACAGATTGAGTCACTACACACAATTTTAAAATACAATTTTTGACACATCTTAATTTCAGGAAAGATAAATGTACACTTGATGCTTTCTAACAGGACACCTAATATGCTACCTTGCCTTTATTTTCAGTGTTAGAGAGAGGGTTTTTATTTCTCATTCCAGTTTTATTATAATTTTGTAAATGTAAATTCTTATGATTTTCATTTTACATAATATAATATTGCTGAAGCACATAGCTTATTCTTCAATTTGTATTAATCCTTTCCCTCACTTTAATGTAATACCAACTGGCATTTTACTTCTTTCTGTACATATTTTTTGTCATGCGAGGAACATGCCATTTCCAGGTTAGTAGAGACAACAGAAACTCCTTGGTTTGCAATTTTTGTCACAGTTTAATTTGTGGACTGCACTTACACATTACTTGACTGGTTCCATCACTGTTCCATGATATTCTTTCATTTTAATTTGTGATCTTTGGCCCATATTTATTTTGGACTTATGTCACATTATCTTCTCCAGAGGATTTGAGGGACTTGTTGTTTTGTTTTGTTTTTTTAATTAATATGGCTTCAGTTTAGTCTTGAGTTGTGAATTTAAAAGTACAAAGCACAAGAAAAATGAGGAATAATCCAACAGTTGTTGGATGCAATTATTTGAATCAAATGTTTATAAATGCAGTTCTTACAGCAATGCTGTAATCCTAATATATTATCATGATCTAAAGAGAACAGGAGAAGAACATTCTGAGATCAGCCCTGCTTTAGCCACAGAGTAAAACCCTACCTGAAAACTAAACCAAACAGAAAACAAAATAAAATGGGGAGAAAACTAAAATCTGGTAAGCATACCATAAGACTTACTTCAGAATGAGCACAAACATGGAAAATGAGATTATTCCTCAGTTGAATTGGAAATATTCAAATGGCAGATTATCTAGCCCAGTGACTACATTAATAATTTGATGGTTACCTGTAGGTGAAAACAACTAACCATGTTGTTTTCAAAGATATCTGATCAAAGAAAGATTGTATTACTTTTGATAAAACCACAACAGGACAAAAATACCATTCCCTTAAAGGGAATCCCAGATAACCCAGGCATTCTGGTATTCTATCCTAGTGCAAAATACACAGTGCTTTCGTAGTGAAGTATACATAGTTGTTCATTTCAGTCTAACTCTATTAGTAATTTACTGTCTCTAGTTCTCATTAAAATTCAACTGTCTTACGAGGAGATACAAAGTCCTTCCATGCTCGTGGACAGGAAGAAGTAATATTATGAAGATGGCCATTCTATCAAAAGCTATTTATAACCTCAATGTGCCATCAAAACAGAGTCCTGGTCTCTGATAAGTATAATATTAATTAATGATGAAGCAAAGTATGCCAAAGTCTCATGTGGAATGCATTTAATACACTAGTCTATGATCTCCCACTTGTATTTTAATAAGGAATTGCTGTAATTACAGTGATTTAATGGCAAGCATTACCCCTTGAGCCGGCAGTTTCAGTTGTGGCATAGGATTTTGAGTTGTTTGCAATAAAATAAACTCAAATTGAATGTACGGGGCCATGATTGACTGATACACACACAAATATCTATGCATATATACATACATAGCACACATATATGAAAAATATAAGTACACATGTGGCTACAACTAAAATATAATTGAATATTTTCATAAATAGTGAGAAAAATTCAGAGATTCAAAATTCAAAAATTCAAAAATTCTTATAGGATTACCAGGGAACTGAATATCTGAGTATTGACTTTTGTGCATGCCAAGGTCATTGTTACTTGGCTGGTTTTGCCAGGAAGGTAACCGAGCACAGCAACCAGTATAGTAAAGTGCTCAGTACCTCTAGCCACCTGATAGAAGTTAAGTTCTATATATTCTATATATTCTAAATCGAATACCAAGCTAGGAAATATTAAAATATCTCCATTAACTTAGCACTGAGTAATTAAGAATATGAATATGTTTAATATAAAAAGCACCAGGAACCATTTTATAAAAGTTGTTTAAATATAACAATCAACATAAAAGAAGATGATTACAAAGAAGACATGCAGGGCATGCTAAGGAACCATAAAATACAACCATAACATAATGATTAGGAGCATAAACTCATTCTTTAACATTATAAAAATAGCATAGCCTGCCATTTTGTCTCTAGATAATCTTTCACTCCTTAAAAATAACCCAGCATTATACTGAGCTTCAGCTCCTTGACAAATTGCATGTAGAAAAATATATTCGCTTATTTTAGATAGGATAAATATCAAGCAATCTCACACGTCTCTTGCAAAAGTAAAATGAAATGGATAAAAATGTATTAATTTGTAAAATGATATGTATAATCTTTGGGTCAGATGCATTCTATGTGAGAGTTTGAAGACTAACTCTGTTTGCTAAAAAATATGGAATTAATAAGAAAGTATATACTGTATGGCTCTACAGTTTGATGTCCTCATCTTTGTTTCACTGTCTTTAAAGAGCCCATTTCTTTTCTGATTTCTTGAGTTTTTTAATTTTTTTTTAATATTCTCAAAAGCGCTATGGCTAGGTTATTACAATTTCTGTTGGCAGGTGGTAATCCTGCGTTTGATCACTGAGGTCGTTTTACTGCTGTCAGTTCTTATTAGCTCTTAAAAATTGTTTCTTCACACATCTCTCAGTTTGTAGTCTGCCACAGAAAGCTGCAGCTCAAAACTGTAACCTAATGGCTCTCCCGTGACACAGGCCAGCATCCCAGACATAAAATCATCTGGAAAGCAGATATATATTTGTGAAAATTATTAATCCAAAAAAAATATCTTTTCATCACTTAAATGCCAGCCAGGAACTTGAATTCCCTAGCACTAAAATACTAAAAAAAAATTTGTTCTACTTGTATGCTTACTCATGACATCAAGTGTCCATTCAAAGTAGAAAGTTTCTTTAGCAAAAATCCCTGCCAATTGAGCCCATCTATATAATTACTTCAATTGCTGGTGGTGGATAAAATAAACTGTAGAGAACTTTCCATTCCTACCAGGCAGGAGAACCTGTAAATAGGTAAGAAAGTATGGGTTTGTACTGGTGATTTTTTTTTTCAAATGTGACTTATAATATGAAGACACTAAAGATTTCAACTTGTCTTTAACCTTCCTCTGATTTTTATAACTTTGGAAAGTGAATTGAAGACTTCTTTGTGTTGATGCTTAAGCACTGACCTTTCCATGGTAAATTCCACTATGTGAATCAGTTTTAACTAGAGTATTTTTGTAGTCTATATAACAAAAAATGACCTTGAACTAGCTTAGGATAAACAGAGTTTTCTATTTTAAAGCACAAAAAAGAAGACGTATGTTTTAAAGCAGGATGTTTAAGTTGCTTGTTAAAACACAAAACAAAAACAAAAACCAACAACAATAAACAAGACAAAATAAACACACAAAAACACCCACAAAGACACTCTCAAGAATACAGGAGGTAAGAGTTTTCTTTACTATTTTGATTTCCACGTTAGCTCCTAGCATAAAATGCTTCTGTTAATATTATAAAAGCAGATCAAAACCATAATATAGAAAAATTATCATAGTCATACAGGAGACATATTTTTATGCTTGTATTTTTTCTTGGTTAGTTGGTTTCCTCATTTTCTTTCCTTTGTTGAAAATACTAAATTTCCAGGATACAGTGTCAGATTTGTCTTAGATCAAAGATTTTTCCAGTATTTCCATTGTAGACACATGTTCTATGAACTAAGAACACCTCATTCTAGTTATGAACTTGTGCCCAAATAAATTATCCATCCCTTGAACACAGATAATCAAGAGAAATGAAATCAATTTTGGAAACAAAATTTTTCTTGCAAAAATTAGGAATCTTAAAATTTACTAAAAATAAAAAAATGAGAAACCAAAAATCAAAGTATGGAAAACATGACATAGTATGAAGACCTAGTATCAAGTAAACCTGTCTCCAACCTGGCTATGCCATTTTCTACCTGTATAATTTTATACATGGCATTTATTTTGTCTAAACATCCTTTCTTCACAGGCACAAAAATAAAAAAAAATGTAAAAGGTTATTTCATAGTCTAAATTTCAATGCATAAAAATTATCTAACACAGACACCAAAGAAAAATAAAATATTTGGCATTAAAAATGAACAAGCATTATTAATGTAGAATTTTAGAAGGATTTTGATGAAAAAGAGATTATGTACAGGAATAAGAAAAACATGGTTAGGATAAGTAATTAACACTGCCTATTTATTGAAGAAAATCTCACCCATAATGGTATGCTATTCTAGAATTTTCAAATGATTTTCTTTACCTCGAGAGATCAATGCATGGATATTTTAAATTTCTGCAAAATATTGTTTGGTTAGATAAATCACAGTCAAATGTGGAAAAATTTAAAAGAAGGTGAGAAATTAACAAAACAAAATTTTCTTAAAAGTTACAAAAAACTGAAAATATATTTCAAGCAATAATAAAGATACCATAAAAGCCGTATTTCACTGTGTTCTGAATTTCCATCCTTACTCTTTTTAATTTTGTTCTTGAATCACTCAATTTCCCTACCTATTCAAGATATTTATTTTAAGATAATCTCATCTTTCTTAGAGAAATAAAGATATAAGACAAAATATATCAGAATCAAAATATGCATGAAGTTATCAGCATAATAAAGAGCAACTTAGAGAAAGCATTAGTATTAGTATTAGAAAGCAAAGCATTAGTATCAAGGCCTAATACATAAGGAATTTAATCAACTCTAAAATAGAAACAATCCGAATTAAAACTTGACAAGAGACCCAGTCAACTTCTAAAAAGAAAATGTACAAATGCCCAGTAAGTACATGAAAATTCTCTGCACATGAATCATCCAAACATATGAAATTTATAACCACAGTATTCTTTACTCTTAGTCTAGTTAGGAGACATTTTCAAAAGATTTAAGAAAATAATTGCTGGTAAGGATATGAAGGAGGCAGAGTTTTTGCATATTTTTCAGGTGATGAATGCAGCTGTATATACAATGGAGAAATCAGTATGGGTGTTCCTTTAAAAATTCTTTTAAAAATATGACTACCATATGGCACATTAAGCACTATACTAGGTATGTGTCTCAAGAAACTAAAATGTCTTGGCAAAAGATACATCTGTCACTATGAAAGAGTATTGGATGAAATATATACTGAAGAAGAGGACCCAGGCAAGATGGCTTAGGAGGGGGAGACACTTGCCTCCAACTTTAATGATCTGAGATTGATCCTCCTTGGTACTTCCATAATGGAAGGACAAAACCTAGCCCTCCAAACTGTCCTCTATGGGTGCACTGTGGCATGTGTACACACACACACACACACACACACACACACACACACAGCGAGAGAGAGAAAGAGAGAGAGAGAGAGAGAGAGAGAGAGAGAGAGAGAGAGAGAGAGAAACAGCCTCTAGAAATATATAATTTGTAGAGGAGATATCCAACATATACATCATTGACAGTATACAACATATAAAAGACATGTAAAATAGCATGATTTAAAATATATTTTTTCATATTTAATTTTTCAATTTCCAATTCATTTCATTTTTAATCATTCCAAAAAAAGCAAAAGTTAAGTTACACTAGAAATAGTTTGTAATTAATGATATTTTGCTATTACTAATAAGATAAATTAATTTACTGAGAGATTTACAATCTTCATTCAATGCAATGTATAATACACTTAGAGCAACTTTATCCTTGATGAATTATATTTAATTAAAGGATACAATACATGATGAAAAGATAGAGGCATAATTATTAATCCATTTTCATCAAAAGGAAACTCACATTTTGCAGATCTATGCTTTATTTTAATGCTTGATTGTCTCAATATTACCAGAAAAAAAATGCCTTAGAAAGAAGATGGTTTTATCTTAAGAAGTTAGCATAATGAAGAGCAAGAGAGTAGGAAATCTAAGCATTAAAATAAGAAGGGAAATGCACTGTTGGAAAAATGGTTCTTGACCCTTTTGAATATCTATATTCACATTCATTTTAACGAGGCATACATAACGATAAGTATCAGAGAAATGTTTTTGTTGTGACAGAATTATTTTATAAAGAAGTAATAATTATCATGCATTAAAGTGCATTTACACCAATTTTCTACTTACTTGCGTACTTGACAAAGACAGTGCTACAATGCACAAAGTCAAATACTTCTATTATGATGGATCTCTCCCGGGATGTGATGCGATGCAGAGTGAAACATTCCAGGAGTCATATCTAATACATTACATCAGGACACAGACTCTTGGGAATTAGGTGAAATTATCTTCCATGCCGATTAAACTTTTTCACTGTCTCAGTGTGCTTGACACATGCTAACACAGTCACAAACGCGTCTGTGTGAGTGTCAACACTGTGGGAGCAAAACAGGACAACACAGCAAGTTGAATGAAAATTAATTTCAGTGTTTCCAAGTGCTTTTTGTCCATTGTAGTAGTAATCTGTGTAAACCACAGGACAGACTGAAGATACACTGACCTGTGGAGTCTCCTTTGGCAGAGGGGAAGCATGTGTTCAGATCATACACAAGTACAGTCATGCAGAATGATTTAACTTTCTGGAAGTTTATAGATCTCCACACTCTCTGATTTCTTAAGAAATGACACCAAATGTTGTTGCCTTTCTGATAAATTATGAATACACTGGTGATCATGGTCTATATCACCAATTAACTAGAGAAAAAGGCTCACAATAGTCATTTGTACCAGAGAAAAATGCAGACACAATGTTTTTAATCGATGAAATATGCATATTGACAACCCCTATAAAGTTGTTAGCAAAAATATTGTTATCAAGTGATGAGAACAATGGGAGGCACTGAATAAACGCTAAATAAGTGATTGACCATTGAATATAATTTCAGTATTTGACATTCATAAGCATATTGAAAACTATTATGTTCCTTTCATCAAATATCGTAAAGATATACCCTATATTTTGGATCATGCTCATTACCATGTTATATTAATGGAATGGAATGCATAATGTTTAAGTGGGATTGAACATACTTACATCCTCAAGGGTTTATCATCCCTTTGTGGATATGGGTAAAGTTCTTCGTATGCAAGCATGAAGGCTGGGGTTCAGATCCTGAGGACTCTGTGAAAGAATGTGAGGTGCAGCATGGTAGAGACATGCAGATGCTGAGTTCTGTTTAAACAGTTCAGTTTAGGTAGTGATATCTGTGTTTAGTGGCAGAGACCCTGTATCAAAAAGTCAGAGATAGAAACAATGAAGGAGACATCCAAATGACAGTCTTTATCCTCTATGGCTACGCACAAGTATGAGGATATCTGTTATCTACACACACACACACACACACACAAACACACACAACAACAACTAAATGATATGTCATTCCTTTATGGTACCATTCAAAACTCCTTTCTTTCAGGATTTTTCATTAAAAGGTACATTATTACTGTCTGTCCATCTGTCCTCATCCTATTGTATAATAGTACATCAGGATTTCTTCCATATATATATATATATATATATATCTCACCATTCCCCAGTCCCATTGCACTTTCCATCCCCTGGTCATTATCATTCTATACAAAATTTCTATGAGATCAACATTTTTAAAATAAATAAATAAAATTATATGGCACCAGTTTCTATTCCTGGTTTATTTCATATGACAAAAGGATATCTAGTTCCATATCTGTCACTCTACACTGATTGGATCCCATTCTCATTTGTGGTAGGCTAGTATAACGTTTTGTAAAAATAACTCATCTTCTTTCTCCACTCATTAAACCTTAGACAGTTTGGATGTTTTCACTTTGGAAGATATTCTGAATAGGGCTAAAATGAACATAGAAGAATAGGTTTATCTTCCAAACAGTATACTTATTTCATTTCCTTGAGATATTTACACAGTAGTTGGGTTGATGGATATGACATTTCTGTTTCAAAAATGTATTTGTGCATGCATGAGTGTGTATGTTGCAATGTAAGCACAAGAATAGGCACATAGGTGTGTTTGTGTGTTGTGTTGTGTGTGTGAATACAGGAGTCTACATATATGTGTATTACTGTGGAGTGCATTGGTCTAATCACCAATTTATTCATTATGTATTTCTAAGTATTCTAATGTATATCTGTATCCAAACAAATTCATCAGAGATATTTTTTGTTGATATTTGCCATTGTAGCCTCATTAACACTCATTGAATCTGATGGGATGCCTGCACCATGAAAAGCATCTTTATTTCATTGTAACATATACTGAGAATGAAATTAACCTTAAGCATCTTGGGAAAATAATGTCATTTCAGTTTCAAGAGTTCTTAAAGATAAGAGTCAGCCATATCAATTCTCAACCATGTTATATAACCAACTTCTAGTAAACTTCTGATCAATGAGAATCATATAAGATGTCATGATATTCAATGTATATTGCCTTGCATTGTTGTTAGCAAAAGTCTCTGGAAGTTGGTAACAGGTCAGTTTTCTCCTGAACATTGTGGCTTTTTCCTTCTTCTAGTTTCACTTTCCATAATTTCAATGTAATGAACTTGAACTGAGATTGTGATAATATTTTGAGTTGTTTGAACATTTCGGTAGATCTGTGGAAGATGAAGATCTTACAGAGCTCTCCAGGTATATCATCAGACTTAAAGTATTATTGTATATTTGATGTAAAAATACAGAAAAGCTGGTCAATGAAATACAACCCACAATGTATATCAAAGTGGTAACCATCAGATGGATATTATATAAAATAAGTAGAATTAAATATTCAATTCTTAAGATTAATTATAGCAATACAAAGTAATCAGTTAGCACATATGATGGTTGACTATTATATTGGACTAAACAGACACAAAGTATATCTTTCACAACAAAAATCCAAATTCCGTAGTACTTGAGTAAAGAGTATAAAAATGCATGCATAAGGGAACGGTAGGATGATTGGTGATAGACATGTACACTGATCGATGGCTTGTATGATTTGTGCATTAAATCTTGAGAGGCTAGGAATATAATATAAAATGTCATGTAAAACATGCATGATAAACCTTACTTTGGATCTGAAAAAGTTGATTTTTAAAAAAATCAAAACAAAATGTATTAACAGAAATTATTATTAATCGGTTGACATTAAATAAAAAATCAAGTCATTTAGCATATTAGTAGTGATGCAAAATGCAATGTTACAGAGACAAAGGAGAAATGCTTAATTCATAGTCAGCAAAAAAGTTTGTATTCAGAAGACAAAAGGAAAATCTCAAAATGGAAGGAGAAAATCTAATATAATAAGAACTAGATTTTTTTTTTTTTTTTTTTTTTTTTTTTTTTTTTTTTTTTTTTTTTTGGTTTTTCGAGACAGGGTTTCTCTGTGTAGCTTTGCGCCATTCCTGGAGCTCACTTGATAGCCCAGGCTGGCCTCGAACTCACAGAGATCCGCCTACCTCTGCCTCCCGAGTGCTGGGATTAAAGGCGTGCGCCACCACCGCCCGGCTAAGAACTAGATTTTTAATCAGACATTTCAAAGACAAAAGAGAGAAAATTTCCATATAAAAACAATACATATACAACCCAAACATACAAACATAGCTCACACACCTGATGGGGACAATTCTTCAATTAAGATTCTCAGGTGTGTTCAAATTGACAACTGACGCTAACTATGACATCCCACCACTTTTTCAACCTTGACACGTAAACATATCACTACTTTATAACCTTCTCTTTTCTGTTTATCTTCACGGACCACATTAATATAATTTAAAATATAGTACAACTTCCTCCCTCTCTTCAACAGGATTCCTGAAGCTTGGGGAAGTGCTTGGCGGTGACTCTGCATTTATTTCCATCAGGAAGGATGTACAAGCCAGGTGGGTCAAGGTCATCACAAAACAACTAACCTAGGCTCATAGGAGCTCACAAACTCTGGTCTGACAGCTAGGGAGCCTGCATGTGACCGACTTAGGCCATCTACATTTGTGTGAGAGTTGTGTACCTTGCCCTATTTGTGGGACTCCTAGCGGCTGGATTATGGCCTGTCCCTCACATTTGACCTGGGTTTTGGGAACCTGTTCCCCATAATGGGTTGCCTCACTCAGCCTTAATACGAAGGGAGGAGCTTAATCCTACCTCAACTTGATAAGCCATGCTTTGTTTATACCCATGGGAGACCTGCTCATATCTGAACAGAAACAGTGAGGAGTCGTTGGCAGGGGGAGGCGTCAGAAGGGAGGGGAAGAGGGAACAGGAAGAGAGGAAGAAGGGGAAACTGTAGTCAGGATATAAAATAAATAAATAAAATAAAAATATAATACAACTTTAAAAGTCCCATAGTCTTCAACATGTTCAACATTTTAAAAGTCTAATGACTCTTTGAAAATAATAATAAAAAATCCTTAGATGTGTGTTCCTGTAAAATCAATAACTAGTTAAATAGTTCCTTATTACTAGAAGGATAAATTAGGGAACAATTACAAACAAATAAAAGTAAAATCAAGATTCAACCATGTATAAAGCTCACAGTATGATAATTTGGACTCACTCATGATCTTCTGTGTTTAAGAGGCCTTGCGTAGCTCTATCTCTCTAGCTCTGCCATGCACAACACACACTGCTTGTCTTGTTGACTTAGACCAGATCTATGCTCTATCAGCTGCTATGGTTATTCACCATCCCATGGTCGTGGCATCTTCAGTATCCAGGGATCTCCACTGCAAATGAGGCTTCACTGCAATGGCCTCTTCCAAACTCTCACAGTGCCAAGCTTCAGCTGTACTTTATGACTTTTTCATGCCTTCAAATTTAGTACCATGTGGGAGAGGCTTACCAGGATAGGAAGTCAGCTTAGGATGCAGAATTTCACTGCACACGCCCCTAGAGGGATTCTATACACTGGCCCCGAGGAAATACTTCCCATGATCAAAATTGTGCATTTGTAACAGTACAGACAACTCAAATATATAGCAATGTAGTATTAATTAGATATCCCTGAAAAAAATATTTTTTCATATTGCATATCAATTAATATATCAACCATCATTCAGTCAGTTCAAAGGGTGAAAAGCAAAGTGGCCCTTTTTGTCAATATCAACTAATACACATATACTTTTTCTAAACTGAAAAACATAAAATGTTTTAGTTCAATCAACAATATATATGTATAATACTATGGGATTTTAATAAGCTTGGAAAAGTAAAACACATCTATAACATCTGTCATCATGATGAAGATAACTTTTGTGCCAATGCTTACATGAACATTTGGAATTTAATGTTAATGTTCCATCTACTCTATGACAGTTTTCAATAACCTTGTCAATATCATTATTATTTGTGAGTATCATGTGTGGATTTAAGTGTGGACATGGAAGTATCTTGGTGTACATGTAAATGCCAGAGAACAGCTTTGTGGGATGGTTTTCTCTTTTCAGTTTTCCAGGAGTTCTGGAGATAAGATTCACATTGTCACATTTACAGTCCAAGTACTTTTATATGCTGATACACCAGTCAAAGTGTATGACTCTTCACATCTTAAAATAATTCTGCCATTTTTTTTAGTTTAATATATTTTTTCTTTTCTTGGTATGTATGCATAGTGTGTGTGTGTGTGTGTGTGTGTGTGTGTGTGTGTGTGTGTATGTGTGTTCACATTTGTGTGGGCACACATGGATGTGATGTGGTGCATTCCTGATAGTGTATATGGAAGCCAAAGTTTGATGTCAGAAATGTCCCTCTGCCTACTCTTGCTGTCTTGACGAAGCATCATTTAATTAATCCCAGAGCTCAGGAGATGACTATGCTGAGTGTCCAGCTTGCTCCTAGGATTCTCTGTCTCTGACACCTAGGGCTGGAATTACTGTGAAAGAAGCACATATCCAGCAGTTGTATCTGCTAAGTTTGGTCCTCGGGTTTTTTTTTTTTTTTTTTGTCTTTTGGTCTGGCACTTTAAACCTTAAGTAATTTCCTCAGCTTTAGTTTAATAAAATATTATATTGGTACTAGAAAAAAAAAAAAAAACGATTGCCACTGGAAAGTGGGCTGAATCATCATTTTTTGCTTTGTTTGCAAATGTTTCTCTTTTTTGCTTCTTTTATTTGTACTGTTTTTGGTGTTTGACTGTTTATTTTCGAGAGACAGAGTACAGAAAGCAAGTAGAGTTGGGTGGATGGTGAGGTAGAGATTTCAGAGGAACTGGTGGAGGGGAAACTATAATTAGAATATATGAAAATCTTTTTCAACAAAGCTAAAGAAAGACCCAGGTGGTAGTAGTGTGTGCCTTTAATGCCAGCACTCAGAAGGCAGAGGCAGAGGGATCTCTGTGAGTTTGAGGTAAGCCTGGTCTACAAAACAAGTTCCAGGACAGTCTAAGCCATTACAAAGAGAAACCCTTTCTCAAAAAACCTAATTAATTAATTAGTTAATTAATTAAATTGAAAAATAATAATAGTAATAAAAAAAGAAACCAGACCTATAAATCAGAAAACAAAAAGTGCTTTCCTCTTCTATTTACTGTACTTAAGTCTTGGTTGATGTCCCCAGCAGGATTTATAACTCTTGCTATGAGTACCAGCACAGCTTTCTTGGAGTAACTGAACATGACGTTGGATTATGTATTTTCTTGTTTTTGCCCTCTCTCAACTTTGAGTTCTGGTGGTTTTGATTGTTTTTTTCTTTAAAAGTTTAAACAATCTGAATATTTCTATCTTCTTAACACTTTGTCCCTCTCAGAATCCACTCTCTCTCCTCTCTCCCTTTTCCCCCCTTGGTCTCTCATTTTCTCTCCCTCATGCCTTTCTCCTTTCTTATAGTAGTATATACCTGTGTATGGACCATGATATTTAATGGCTCAAAAAAAAGTATACACCCCAGAATAATGCTTCCAGTTCAAATTCAGGTTTAGATACAGTTGTCCAGTGTGATTCTTATTAAACCACTCAACTAAAACACTATCTGGATTTTTAATTTGTAATATAGATCTTAATGCTAGTAAAGTCTGTCAGATATTACTCATGGAATTACTTGTACTAGGTGACACATAGTTAGTAATCAGTAAATATTTCAACATTCCAAGATTTGTATTAATATTGCTTATTGTTCTGGTCATAGATTCATATTAAGCTGTGCATTTTTGTTTTATTCTCATTTACAGTTTTGTGCTTCTCACTCTTGGTGCCCTCATCCAAAAGACTTTCTGACATCCTCTTTTAATAGAGATTACTCAGAATCCTATGTTCTCTGTGCTGTAGCTACCTTATTCTTAATTTAAGCTTGCCCAACATGAGTAACTCCAACATGTAAGAAGAATTTTAAAATTGCCCATTTTTCCTACCTTCGTCTACACTGTTCAGTTATCATAGTTAACAGTCTTCTACAATTCTTCAAATCCTGTCTTATATTTGTTTACTATCATAGTCTCTATTGCAACCTCTCTGGTATAAAACATCATGTTCTCTCATCTTGACTGCCATAGTTAAATCAGGTAGATCAAGAATAGTTTTCTTGCTTTTGTTTTTTATTTCCTTATGTTTAACAATCATCAATTAATTATATCAGTCAGCATTTAAGCCTGCACATTACACAGAACCCACATTTAAACAAGCCCTCCGAAATCGTGCCTCAGTCTATATAATCAGACAGCATATTTGCTAGCTTCTCTCTTTATTTCCCAGATCCACCAGACTGATCTGCCAGTTCCTGCCAGGGTGAGCATTTGTACAACCCCCCTCTTTCTGCCAAGCATATGCCTCACGCTGGTCATATGTGTGTGGAGTGTAGTAAATATTTACTTCAAGATAACTCAATAATTTTTTTTGCTAGTTTAACAGGGGAAAACATTCATATTTTATTGAAAATATATCATCTCGGAACATATTAAGTTTTATATTAAAAAGCAGTCCTTTTATATTAGAAAGAGAAACTGGGTCAAAATGAATCATATTCAAAGTATGCTTAATACTGTAAAGTTTAAAATATTTTTTAAATTAGAAATAAAGTTGATGCAGTAGATAATTACTTGTACATAGTTACAATGTTTGAAAAATAAAATGGACATGAGGGTGACACAACACTTGAATGAAAGATTCACCTGAGAAAGAGAGAGAGAAATTATGCTTTTTCTAACTATACAAGAATTTGTGTCATTCTGAAGTACATATAACTCTTTATTCCATTTAACAAACCTTACATCAAATAGTGTATAAGTTAATTAAATCCCCAAAGCAGAAACTATTGAGGTCATTCTCTGTTTGCAAGACAGTAGAAGTAGATTAAATTATGAAAATTAAAAAAACACATTGAATAATTTCAGTCTTTCCAATTATGCTAGACTTCTTCCATAATACAAAATTAAGCCTTCTGATGAAATCAGTGTGCTCCACATCGATATGTAAGAAAAGTCCCATGAAGATTCGAACTCATCAAAAGTTATTAGATATTTTCCTCTCATTTTTCTTTTAAACATCTTATAAAATTAAAGTTTATCTTCTCATTTTGGCTGAAATTCCCTTGGAGTGCTAGAACACTCCAAGAAGTGCATTGGCTCTTGAACAGAACAAGCCCATTGCCCCCCTTTGGGAAAAAGGCTAAGATGAACATGTACATTCCCTCACTGTCATTCTTGGCTTATAATCAGACAGTGAGGACCACTCTGAAAACGTGTCCTTTTCCTAATGTTGGCTGTGTGTGGAGTAACAAAGTTCTGCTTCACTAACACACACACACACACACACACACACACACACACACACACACACACA
>CABHPP010136319.1:0-25663 GCA_902168425.1 Peromyscus attwateri | reverse complement strand
CACACACACACACACACACACACACACACACACACACACACACACACCTGTAAAGTGTCTATTGTAGCAGGAATCTTAAAAGTTCTTATTAATGAAATCAAACCTGAGCCAGGTATTGGGGTGAACACTGGAAGATCATAGAGACAGAACATGCCACAGCTAACCTCACCTGGCCAACTTCTTAGCTAATCTTGTTTCCTCAGACTGGAAGCCTCTCAGTACTCATCTAGAATGAGTCTCAGCTGAACTGCTGCTGGAAAGCCTGAATGCCTAATCAGCCAAATGCTTCTAGTTTCTGGTCCTTATGCCTTATATACCTTTCTGCTTTCTACCACCACTCCCTGGGATTAAAGGATTGCTTTCTGAGATTAAAGGCATGAGTCACCATGCTTGGCTGTATCCTTGAACAGATGGATTTCTGCCTCTGGAATGCTAGGATTAAAGGCATGTGCTACCATTGCCTAAGTATCTAGTGGCTTTTCTGTTCTCTGACCCCAGATAAGTTTATTAGGGTACACAATATTTTGGGGAACACAATACCACCACAGTCTATTATGCCGAGAACACTATATTTCAGCCTGAGTAAATTCCACTTTAATGAGTATAAAATATTCTTTAATTGCTTTCACGTTGATATTCTGTGGCTTATTTGTTTCAAGATGACGTTTCTCCTGATAGGTAGAGAGATGTAAGTCTAACACAGAGATTCAAATTAGTCAGAGAAATCCCTGTGTGACAAATCCCAGAGACGTTCCACTGAAAGTATCTATGTATGTGGAACGTACACTCTGCAACGTTGCTGCAGATGACTCCACATCAAACACCAAGGATGCATCTGTTTCCTCTTCTTGCACTCTTACAAAGAGTCTCTTGTGGAAAATATGTGGTAGGAGATGCTTTATAGTGATGACTGTAGAAGAATGCTGAAAATTGACAGTAGTTTCTTATAAGTTTAGCAATGATATATAACTAAACACAATAGCTCTTACCCTCACCAGATTCATACAACTACAGGTCTTAACTATGCACTTGGAACCTAAGTATTATTTCCTCATCTATTTCTTATTAAAAGTTAATAACTTAACTTGTGGAGCAATACTCTTGTAGTCTAAGAGAAGGAAAAAACTTCTCTTATATAGATGTGTAGCCCCTCACAAGCTATTTTATTCTCAGTTCCCCAGAAGAGTATTTATTCTAATCCCTGTCAATTCTCTTTTTGTATCTTGAAAATAAGGCAGTCATCACATTTAGTATTCTGTCTCTTCTCCCATCAGGGACAGACCCCATCTACCACTCTATCTTGTATGACAATGCACTGTCACCTCAGCCCACTGCCAACCAACACTTCTCAGTTTTATAGACTCTTCCTTATATTCATTTCCTCTCACTGTAAAGTAAAGGCCCCAGCATTATGAAATATTCTTACATATTTCAAAGTCGTACAAATAAAAATTGTAAGAGCTACCAGACAAGAGTGGGAATGGGACCTGTCTCATCAACCCATGATATCAGGAAAGTCCTTTACATTTTCTTCACAGAAAGTCATGTTGCTGAGCCACAAAAAAATGATACCAGGCTACGGCATTTGAGAGTCTGAGGCAGGCTAGCCTGGGCTACAAAAAGAGTTCCATCCCCAATAACCTTGACATTTGTGAAACAACATAATGAAACCCATTAATTTTAATGTGTACACTTTCCTAAGTACATGTAATTATTAATTATACCAAGTAATAATCATAATGAAAGGTGACCTTAGATCATCTGTCCCTATTGTCCAGTTAACCCTACTGTAATTTTACATAGCTATCACAAAGTTTATTCCAGTTTAAATGAATTTGTATTATTGATGTGCCTTTGATGATGTACTTATTTTGTCACTTAAAAATCAGTCAAGTATGGTGCCTAGTTCTAGAGTTAGTAATTAGAGCACATGTCAAGTTAAACATGATTTCAGTGTATTTTTGTTAAATATACATGTTCTATCAATGCTAGGAAAACAATATCAATAAATAATAAAATATACGTAGAATGTTTTTACCTTTATTAGCAAACTTTACAATATACGGTGTGTGTTTATTGCTGGAACAGCAAGTGAAAATTATTATGTAGCATAGCAATGGAGAGTGAGGAGCAAAAATGTCAACATTCCTCAGAAAGACATGACACTGCTAAACTACAGAAAAGCATTGCTCCTGCAGCAGTTTCTTGTCATTGTTGTTGTTTAATCACATGTGTGTGTGCGTGCGTGCATGTGTGCATGTGTGTGTGTGTGTGTGTGTGTGTGTGTGTGTGTGTGTATGTGTACATGTAGGTACCATGGCACACATGTGTGCGTAATTGGGTTTTTTTGTTTTTGTTTTTTTATTCTTTGCTCTTTGGGCTCTTTGTTCTTTTGCTCTTTTGAGGCGGGGGCACCACCCAGCTCCCAAATAAATCACACACAGAGTCTTATTCTTACTTATGAATGAATGCCTGGCCTTTGCCTGGCTTATTTCTAGACAGCTTTTCTTAATTTATATTATCCCATTTATGTTTTGCCCCTGGGATTTTACCTTTCTCTATCTGTATATACCGTTTCTTTTCTTCTTACTCAGTATCTGCTGTGTAGCTGGGTGGCTGGCCCCAAAGTCCTCCCGCTTCCTCTCCTAGTCCTTCATTTCCCTTCTCTAGATTTCTCCTGTTTATTCTCTCTGCCTGCCAGCCCCACCTATCCTTTCTCCTACCTTGTTATTCACCATTCACCTCTTTATTAGACCAATCAGGTATTTTAGACAGGCAAAGTAACACAGCTTCACAGAGTTAAACAAATGCAACATACAAGAATGCAACACATATTTGCATCATTAAACAAATGTTCCACAGCACAAACAAATGCAACACATCTTAAATTAATATTCCACAACACGTGTGGAAGTCAGAGGATACCTTGTGGAAATCTGTCTCTCTACTCTGTGGTTTGTGGGGATCAAAGTCAGTGTCAGGCTTAGCTGCTAGTACCATTACCAACTGAAACATCTCGCAGAACTTCCTAGGATGGAGTATTTAATGTTCTTAGCAAATTGCTGAATTTTGGCTGACTCAAGAGGGGATACTCACAACTGAGAATAAAAACATGTTCTGTAACATCACTCTCTGAAAAAAAAAAAAAAGAAGAAGAAAGTAAATCAATCCAGAACTTGAACTGTTAACTGAAGGATAATACTTGTTCTTCCTCATCAGCTCCTCTCTATCTGGGTAAGTAGATCATCAATCCTCATTAAATAACAATACTGTTACATCCTTCCATAGTGTTTTGTACCTCCTAACATCATTTGAAAAATAACTCACAGTTTCTCATTTCTTAGCTATTTCCTTTAGTTTTTGGAATCATAATACAAGTATATCATTCTTCCCCCATTTCTTTCCTCTCTCTTAAGTCTCCCATATACCCCCATGCTCTCTCTCAAATTCATGGCCTCTTTCTTTTATCAATTATAGTTACATGTGTGTATATGTGCTGTTACATACACACACACACACACACACACACACACACATACATATATATATATATAATATATATATATATGCATATAAATTCCTAAATATAGCTTGCTCAGTTGGCATAATGTTGCTAATGTTTCTATCTTTTCAAGGCTAGCCATTTGGTATTGGATAAACAGTTGGTAAGTTGGTATACTCTTCCATGGGGAAGACTATTTCTCCGGCCCTCAGTATTAGTTAGTTGCTTATAGTTCTATGTGTAGAAAAGACCTTGTGGTCTTTCTGCTGTCCCCTTTGACATGTCTATTGTTGTCTTTGTTCTGCTCCTGTTTAGGCAATCATATTGGTGAGACGTCTTGTGTGAAGCTTCTAACATTGGTAGGAGACACATTCTTACAGCAAACTTCTTGAAAAACCCACATTTCTATTAGTGCTCACTGAGTCAACTTTGGGAAAAAATCAGTTTTTATGTTCACCCCATGCTGCACTCATCAAAATGTTGGTAGGCTGTCAAGTGATGAAATAAATTAAAAGAGAGAACCACCAATTTAAATTTTCTAAACTGGGTCTTAAAGAAAACAGTCACAAAGATAAAGAAAAAATAGCATTTGGAATTGCTTTTCCTGTTAGGTGTGAGAGAACTTGACCTGTGAGATTAGTTGATCAGTTTGGAACGAAACTCACCGTTTTCTCATTTTACCTGCCATAGAGACTAGAATAGTATAGAAACAACAAAATAATATAAAAATCAAAGTGGTGAGAAAAAATTTTTGAACAGTTTTTTTTTTTTTACAAAATATTAAAAAGAATAAAATGTTACAGGTGAAAAGGGAAAGAAACAACAGTATGAAAGAATATCCGTTGGTCAATTCACAATATCCATAGAACCATTCACAAGATGTAAAAGTGTGGAAGACGTCAGGACAGGACTTCCCTTGCCCTCTTCTTTGGATTGAGGTGTGTGGAAAGTGAAAGGGGAACAACGTAAAATAACTAACAGGAGGACATTTACCATCTGCAAACTCAGAAGCCTTAGAGAACCTTTCAGAAACTTTATCAATGTAACAATTTGCAATAAATATACGTATGGAGAGTAGCAGGGGAATATTTTAAAAACTTAGTCAAGTTTTATGAACAAACATTATTTCCCTTAAATATTATCACATTTTTTAATCCATTCATCTTGAAAGGCATTCATTCTGGTTCTACCTAGTTGTTGTGACTGGTGCAGCAGTAATGCGGATGTGCAGCGTCTCCGTATTATGCTGTATTATCAGATTCCCAACGAAAGCCCAAGAGTGGGTCATAGGGTAGATCTAGTTTGAGTGTGGTTTTAGGAACCTTCTCTGATTTCTAAGGAGATGTGGTAGTCTCTCTTCTCACCAGCAGTGTCTTTGATTCCTTTATCCCCAGATTCTCACCAGTATTGATTGACATTTCCTGTCCTGATGAAAACCATTCTGACTGGGGTGAGACAGACACTTAGAGCAGTTTCCATTTGCATTGCAGAGATGAGTAAGGATACTGAGCATGTTTTTAAATGATTATTTGGTATTTATGTTTCTCCATTTGAGAAATGTTTATTCAGTTCATTAGCTTAACTAGTCATTGATGATTTTTTTGGCATTTAATTTTTTAGATGTTTATATATTAATATCTGGTCTGATATACAGTTGGCAAAATCTTTTTCACATTCTGTATGCTATCTCTTCTCTCTGGTGCTTTTTTTTC
The DNA here is from genome assembly GCA_902168425.1 of Peromyscus attwateri. Classification (NCBI taxonomy): domain Eukaryota; kingdom Metazoa; phylum Chordata; class Mammalia; order Rodentia; family Cricetidae; genus Peromyscus; species Peromyscus attwateri. The sequence goes on along the minus strand of CABHPP010136319.1, from coordinate 20,449 downwards.
CTTTGCTGTGTAGTGGCTTTTAAATTTCTTCTAATATCATTTGGCAGCCCACCAACAAATGTAAAGATAAAAAGATGTATATACAGGGAATTTAAAATTTCACCTATAGAGGAATGGGTTTATTACATCTCTTAGGAAAATAGATGTAGCTGGGGGTTGTTAAGAGACACAAGGCAGACTCAGAAAACAAACATTGCATGTTTTTTGCCTATACGCTGACCCCAGATGTGTGTGTGTAGGTGTGTGTGTGTGTGTGTGTGTGTGTGTGTGTGTGTGTGTGTGTCTGTTACATAGGTAGACATGGAAATATCAAAGGTGAGAAACATATCTAAAGAGTAGCATCATGAATAAATAAAAGTAAAAAATAATTGGGTACATGTGACAGGAAAGCAGAGGTGGGACTTTTTTTTGACAAGAAAGGGTTTAATAAAAGTGGGGCAAGGTGGAAGGGGAGGATAGAATGGTAAGACGATGGATAAAATACAATCATTATTGTGAAAATTCCATAAGAAAGTCTACTACTTTATAAAGAAAAGGAAAATGTATTGAGAAACATAAAAAGGATATTTGTGTAATCATTAAAAATTAAGCAAATTTATGCTTAGTTCTTATACACCCCCGAAAATGTACCAATTCCTTAACGTGTGTTAATAAACTAGAAAAGCTACTCACGTTAGGGAATGTGTTAGGCAGCTTAGAACTTATTGAAGAGTACAGACTTGGGTGAAGAAAGTGCTGTGCATTTTCTGACTGAACTTTAAGGAGTGGCTTCCTTTCTTGGTTTTCTCATTTGTAAATAAAGCAATGTGACATATAGTGCTTGTTTGGCTCATAAGAACTTGAATGTGTTGATTTTATTTTTTATGGATTTCTTTCCTTCCAATTTCCATACTAGACTTCTAGACTTTGCCAAGGAGAGATAGTTAAATGAATTAGGAGGCAGGAGAAAAAAAAGAAAATAGAAAAGAAAAGAAACATTAATTTTTCTGTGTGGTGGTATTGTGTTCCCCAAAATACTATGCACCCTAATAAACTTATCTGGGGTCAGAGAACAGAACAGCCACAATATTAAACATAGAGATTAGACAGTGGTAGCACACGCCTTTAATCCTAGCATTTCAGAGGCAGAGATCTGCCTGGATCTCTGTGAGGTCAAGGCCACACTGGAAACAGCCAAACATGGTGACTCATGCCTTTTAATCCCAGGAAGTGATGGCAGGAAGCAGAAAGATATTTAAGGCGTGAGGACTAGGAACTAGAGGCTGGTTAAGCTTTTAGGCTTTTGAGCAGCACAGTTCAGCTGAGATTCATTCTGGATGAGGACTCAGAGGCTTCCAGTGTGAGGAAGCAGGATCAGCTGAGGAATTGGCAAGGTGAGGTCAGCTGTGGCTTGTTCTGCTTTTCTGATCTTCCAGTATTCACCCCAATACCTGGCTCAGGGTTTGTTTTTATTAATAAGAACTTTTAAGATTCGTGTTGCATTTCTGTAGAGACAGTCCCACATAGACAAAAGGGAAGCTGGGAAAGCTCACCGCATCATTTCAAATAGCTCCAGGGACCTGCCTGGGTGGCTGCTGCATGAAGGAGAATCAGTGAGAGTGTCACACAGGTGTTTCAAGCACTGCAGCAGATCCCAAGTCAGGAAGGAGAACTTCTGACTGAGGTGTCTTGTAGCTTTCAGGAAATTTACCTAGAGTCCTTACTCTTGAGACTCAGTCTTTGTAACTAAGTCTAGTAAGCCCTGAAAAATTATGTGTAAGTATTAACCAGGAGTCATAGTGCCTAGATGCAATTATTTGTTTTCCAGGATATTATAGTAGTTGCCAGTAAAACATCTGACATCATTTGCACGTATGCAAACCATCAATTTACATGAATGGACTAGGAAACTGACTCTGGCTCAGTATCAATGAAGAGGACTTATTGTAACGAAAAATTCACCAAATCCTCCTGGAGTTTTCTTTGAAGATTTTTTAAAAAATATTAAGCTGCATATATATGGGATAAAGCCCTGTAAAACACTGTAGAAAAATGCAGGGCATAATTTTCATTCAGAAACATCTAGATTTTAGCTAGAGTTTGGAGTACCCCCAAACTTTAGTTGAGTGGAACCACCTCATTGAACACTGGTAACATTCAGTGCCATTCCTTTCCATAAAGAGCAGTGCACAACTATAAAGCCACATTATTCCTAAATGTAATTCTATGTCTCTCTAGCAAACTAGGAAGGAAAAGAAAGCTACAAAAAGATCAAGAGGACGGGCGGTGGTGGCACATGCCTTTAATCCCAGTACTCAGGAGGCAGAGCCAGGCGGATCTCTGTGAGTTCGAGGCCAGCCTGGTCTACAGAGCAAGATCCAGGACAGGCACCAAAACTACACGGAGAAACCCTGTCTTAACAAACAAACAAACAAACAAACAAACAAACAAAGGATCTGCAAAGATTTTAGACTAGATAAAGCAATTAAAAATATCTCATACTACCTAATGCCTATATTGACTATTAGGCAACAGAAATCAAAATAATATAGCACTGATGTGAAATCTAACTAATAGACATAGTGACTATAAAGAAAAATACTAATGAACAACCAAAGGACTTAAGTATTGAGAAGATATTAAAGATAAAAAATACTCAGAGGAACATGAAATCATAATTATTGTCATTAGTTAATAAGGGATTAAAATTTAAATCACTAGGAAATACCACTTGTATCTAATGATATACTTACATTTAGAAACCACTTAAGCCAAATATCTGTAAAAATATGAAGCTATATAGTTTTGTTCTCTGTAGATTAGGCACAATGCAATTGCACTATTAAAATGTGTTTTTAGATAAATACAGTTCACCAGCCAAAGAGCTTCTGATTATAATGAGGATTAAAGCTATAGATATAATGAGAATATAATTATCCTTGTCTCCCAAATTATCTATGCCAGTCTACAGGAGGGGAGGGGGGGCGGGATAGGAAAGAATTCTCCTCAGGCCTCAGATCCTCTAAAAAACTGGAACTAAGAATGGTGACTACAGACAAGGTGTCCATCACACTGTAACAGATGGTAACAGTGTCCCCTGTGATGTGAAACACCAAGACTCTCTTGAATGAAGGTCAGATTACTATTCCCTCTACAGGTAAGATGAAATCCCTCCCCCACCCCGCCCAGACAGGGTTTCTCTGTGTAGTTTTGGTGCCTGTCTTGGATCTTGCTCTATAGACCAGGCTGGCCTCGAACTCACAGAGATCTTCCTGACTCTGCGTCCCGAGTGCTGGGATTTAAAGGCATGCGCCACTACCACCCAGCCAAAGATGAAATTCTTATACAGATTTTATTGTGAGTCTTTTGTTTTAAGTGAACCAATCAGAGGTGTTTCCCAGGATTATTTCCAGGACTTCAGAAGTGCATTTATTTTGATCAGAAATGTTTCTGTTAACATAAGAATGCTACTACACATTATTTGGCAGTTTTGTGTAGCCAAAGGTCATATTGCTACTTCAAATTGTGGAGTGCATTATATTGATTGTTGAATATAAATGTTCTTAATCTGAAAAATAATTTTAATCTCCATTCTGTGTCCTATTAGAGACTTCTGAGCTTTAACCTACAAATTCACCTGAACTGCCACCAGGAATTTGCTATCATTAGGAGCACTATGCATTTATCAAGTGAAAATGTCATCTATGACATCAAGCTTGACCACATAGTCCCACAACTTAGTGGCATCAGCAAATGCCTCAGACATTAAATGGACATATCAAGGTCATACTTGTCTCTCCCTTCAAAATTATAGACACACAGCAATCTATTTTGTCTAGCAAATCAATAAAGAAAAGTACATTATGACTGTGATCTCAAACTGTACTTTTGCAGTAAATTTACTGTTCAGGAAGGTCAACATATAAGGGGATGACTACCAAATGTACAGACAGTTTATTATAGTTACAGTTATCAAGAGGAAGCATTCCATATTACAGTCTCCACAGGGAAATGTAAAGGTTGATCAATAGGCAAACCAAGGGAAAAGATAAATTATAAGGAAAAACCATGAAGGATCTGGTGAAAGGAGATAAGTGGGTTTAATATTAAATGGTTTAAAGAATTTCTGCACCTTAAATACATTGGGGCTGTTCTTAGTTATTTAGCATCTGGTCCTGTGCTGACTGAGCCAGGAATATCTTGCCAAAGAGTATGAGAGCACATTACAGAAATATGGGATAAGCACTCTGGTTTGAGACATATTAACCTTTTTTTCTCTGAGGAGGACTCCTCTCAAGAACATTGTGTGTTGAACCAAATAAGAGAGATAGTAACACAGCAAAATAGTTTCATGAACTGTTTATCCAAAGGAAGTCTTCAGTGTCTGAACATAATCATGTTTCAAAGAGTCACTGCTGTCTAGCTCTTTCCTTTATATTGAAACACTGTCTCATAAGGGGAGGGAGTAGAATCACGAAACGTATGCAAAACTCACAATACTTGTGTAGTCCTCCAAAAGGTTGTTCAACTTCAACTGCTGTATAGAGAGAAGACTCTTCTTGGGGTATAGTTTTCAGAAGAGTCTGTAATTTAAATATTGTGAAAAATCACCCATATTATAAGAGCTGATCACACGGGTCATGCGACTGCTAGATATACCCATGCTTCTGTAAGTAACCACAGTGCACTTATTGGTTCACCATACAGACTTAGATGGAATCATGGACTTGGTCTGTTGGTATCTATGTGTAAGGAACAGGCATTTCTATTTGTATCCAGTGAGAAAATAGCATAGAATAGTCCAATTTAAAGATGCTGAAACATAATGCATATAGCTTCATCTGCCAGAACCTATACAGGAATCTGGATCTTCTATTGGTAGGTAATTCAAACATGTCTCTAAAAAACCCTGGTAAAAACTTTGGAAATCCCATAGTACTTTTTTGTGGGTTGCTCCTGATTGTTTCTTATTTAGAAAAAAAGGATATTAGCTGTTATGGTATTAAAAAAAATGCAAGCTGCCAAGTTAGAAAAGCAATCAATAGTCATATCCAGCTGTAATGTCTATGAGCCACAATGACTCTTAAATGCACAATAGTAACTCAGCTTGATTTGACTATTGAAAAACAATCCATAGTCATATCCATCTGTAATGCCTATGAAACACAACAGTGACCTCTTAGAAGTGCAATAATAGCTCTTAAATGCTGGTTTTATCCAACAACTATGTGATTGGGTTTAAGGCTCACTCTATAGGAATAAATCATGCCTGTCCCTGCTATCCATGGCTGGTGAGGTGATAGAAGTTAAAGGAGTACCCACTATTGCCAGTTTCTTAAACCAATGCAATAGCTAACTGCATTCAATATACATGTCCTTAAATCCACACACAAATGTGGCACTCACCTCTCAAACTTCTTTTTTGCAGTGGATAGAAATCATTACAGAAAGTCACAACTGGTCAAAATGCAGAGAACAACTGACTGTGGGTTGCTCATTCTCAGATAAAACATTTATACTTCACAACACAACCCCCAAATGTAAAGTTTGGGAACATTGGGAAAGTGCAGGTAGAAATATTACAAAAAACAGAGGACCAGAATCTGCTGCAATGTAGTTGTTTAGTAAACAAAACAAACAAACAAGGACAGAGTTGGGGAGGAAGGGAGAAGAGATAGATCTGGAAGGAGTTAGGGGAGTGAGAGGTGAATGTAATCAAGAAAATTATATGGAGTTCTCAAAAAATTAATAAAAATATTACATCCTAAAAAAAGACGTTCCTAATGGCATCATAACCCATAAACATAAATTTGCAACACAAATCAAATATGTTTAAACATTTATTTTAAAGTAAATATTAAGTAAAATTATATAAAAAGAGATCTGTGAATTTACCAGTCTTTACTGATTACTTTTTCTTTCTTAATTTTTTTCAAAATTCACAGGTTTGGAAAAGGTAATTATATAAACATGTGGTCCAAGCTTGCAAGAAACCAGTTACAGGTTTACAAAATGAATGGGAGTCTAGAAAAGAGATACTTTGTAGAGAACATAGCAACAATCAGAACACAGGAGCATGATCAGTTTCCAAGTAATTGTTCTAGGTCATAAAGCAGGGAACTCTTAAAGATTGGAACTCTCGTGACTTGGGTACATAGTGAGTTCCAGGGCAACCAAGATGACATAGCATGGCTCCTTCTCCAAAGCAAACAAACAAAACATGTTTCTAGCTCCTCCTAGTGTCTCTCCCATTAGAAAAAAATAAAATAAATAAAAATAAGCCATGCCAAAGTTTATTTCCCCCAAATAACCACCATTTGCTTTTTTTTTTTTTATGGTTGTATCTCCTAGAAGGCATTGATTCCTATCTAAATTGAACTGTGCTTACTCTGATTAACCTCCTGCTATATGAGTGATCAGGTAGTAGACAGAAGTACTCTAGCTTTGTGGACTTGTCTAGCAGTTAGTAATATGTTACCTAAGATGATAGGGACAAATGGGTCTCATTGTTAGGGTCTGCTAGTCATCCCACAAAGAAAACCATTCACATATGCAATCAGCAAGAATGTTTATGCTCTGGGATAATGCTTTTGTACACTGGTTTAATAAAACATTGATTGGCTAGTAGCCAGGCAGGAAGTATAGGTGGGGTGAGCAGACTAAAGAAATTCTGATAAGAGAGGGGAGTTGCCAGTCAGACACAGAGGAAGCAAGATGTCAAGGCAGAACTGAGAAAAGGTACCAAGTCATGTGGCTAAACAAATAAAAATTATGGGTTAATTTAAGTGTAAGAGATAGTCAAAAATAAGCCTGACCTAATAGCCAAGCAGTTTTAATTAATATAAGCCTCTGTGTGTTTACTTGGGTCTGAGCGGCTGTGGGCCCTCAGGACCGTGGGACCGGGGAAGACCAGAAAACTTCAGCTGTATGTTTATTTCTTGAGAGTAAAAATTCCAGCATGCAAGGGCTAGCCGTAAGACAAGATGGTGACCCTAAAAAGAGCAAGCAGGCTACTTTTCAGCATAGCTAAAGGAATTTCAGGAATGGTTAGGTCATCCTAGATATGATGGGCTTAGCAAGAGGCAGTCACATTAATACATTTCAGATTGGCTGGGGCTGTAATCCTTCCACCTTTGGGTCTATCCAGGCAAGTCTTAAGGGGGAATCCAGGATTTGTCCTTATCTGGTCATTGCCTTGAGCTACTGTTAAGGCTGACTCAGACTTGGTACATGCTATCTTGTCCCTTCTGTCAGAGGCGTTGTTGATTGATTGCCCATTGTTCAGGTTTGTTCTCAAGAACTGCTTGCTCAGTTCCTGAAAAAATGAAACTGAGGCCTGGTTTCTGACAGAAAGCTGAGGAGCCTATTAAGGTGTTTGTTTGGCACGCTCACAGAGGTCACTCATCATATTATAGAATGGCTTGAAATTCTTCACAGGAAGGCAGACATGTTCCACGTGTAGAAAAGTAGTCCTCATTAAGGAACTTCGGAATTGCCTTAGGAAATAATAAATTGTCCCAGAATGAAGAAAAACAGACGCATATTTCAAGGAATCACACATTTAAATATTAGAAAAAATCCTAGTTATTTTTAAGTTGATCATAATTTTCAATTTAAAAAATACTATAATGCCAAAGCTTCTATATTAGTCCTGGTTTTCTAGAGTCACAGAACTTAAAGAATGAATAGAATGGATCTGTCTCTGTCTCTGTCTGTCTCTTTCTCTCTCTCTCTCTCTATATATATATATGTATATATATAATATATATATATATGTGTGTGTGTGTGTGTGTGTGTGTGTGTGTGTGTGTATACACATATATATATTGGAATTTATTGGAATGACTTAAAAGCTGCAGTCCAATAATGGGTAGCTGTGAATAAGAAGTCCAAGAACCCAGTAGGTACTCATTCCCAAGAGGCTGGATGTTTCAGATGGTCTTCTGTATATGCTGCAATCCCTGCTGGAATCCTGAAGAAATAGACTCCAATGCCAGTGAAGAAAATGGATGTCCTGAGAAGGCTAGGTATCGCAACATCTTAAGATGCAGTAACATGATTGCATTGACTATCCAGCAGCCAATTGCCATTTTACCATGAAGCATTGGATTCATAGTTCTCAAGATACTTGAATCTTTCACAAAGTTTTATGGCAGTGTTTTTGAAAATTGCTCTTTACAGCATTTTAGGCTGCCTCTAAAATGATATATTGTCCGTCTAATAAACAAACACACCCCCTACCTTCTTCCATTGTCCTTCTAGCAGAAGGTGTTGCCTATATTAAAGGTGTGCCTTCTGGCCCCAAGGTCTAGATTAAAGGCATGTGTCACCTACTCTCAAGGTCCAGATCAAAGGCCTGTTGTCTTCATGCCTCAAGATCCAGATCACAAGTATGCCCTCCATTTCTGGATATATTCCAGATATAGTTAACTTGACAACCAAGAATAGCTATCACAACTACCAACATAATTTTCAAGTTTGAAATTAAAATGATTACGTTTATATGTTATCATGACATACTTCAGAGTTGGATTCAACAAGTAAAAAAGACAATAGTGTCATTAGCTAACTAAAATTGATCATTTTTATGCCTTTCCATCTTCAAATGGAATTTCTTATTTCTCGTTTACCTAAACTGCTATCTAGAAAGCAATCTTCAACCTGCTCACAGCTGGTAATATCTGTAAGGCAGTGTCTCTTTAAAACCTTCCCTAAATTCAAATGCCATAATAATATATAAACAGGATCATTGCAATATTCAAATTATTTTAATGGACTTGACAGCTTTAACAAACGCTTCTCCTAAAATGATCTTTTTGAAGTTATAAAAAATATTTTTCACCAAGATACTTATTGAACAGATAATTAGGGTGAGTAATTACTCAAGGTTATGAAACTCATTCATCTCACTGTGTGTCTCAACACCTTAAGATGCTGTAACATGATTGCTTGACTATCCAGCAGCCACTTGCCATTTTATCCGAAAGCATGGGATCATAGTTCTCATGGTACTTGAATCTTTCACAAAGTTTTATGGGAGTGTTTTTGAAAATTACTCTTTACAGCATTTTAGTCTGTCTCTAAAATGATATATTGTCCCATAAAATGAACATCATAAGTTAAGATGTGAATAAGGCTCCTAATAACCAGGTGGAAGAGGTTAGTACTCATTGTTTTCCTGCTATGTCAATGTTTACGCAATAGCTGTGGACACACTGCCCTTGATTACAGAGTTGTAAACGATGCATGGGTTTAACGTTATGATGCTCCTGTGCCAGAATGATTTCGCTACTGTCACTGCTAAATACCTAACTTATGCCTGACAGAAACAATGGTAGAGTTTACATTCATATACTGTAGAGTGTCAGTAAACCTCTGTTGACAAATTGATTGTACATTCCTTTATCACAGTGTTGGTAATGATTTGTTCTTACAAATGAGCACATGTTCCTTAATGCTCACAGTGCTTTATCCCAGCACCACAATGCATGCACTGAAAAAAAAAAAGTACTATGCCTACAATGTTACAATATTGTAGCACAGGACACTGCTAGTATGACAAAATTTCAGCTATTGGCTTACACCTATAAATTTCCGAGTAAAATTATGTTTTACCAATGAAAAGACAATGTTTGTGAAAATTATTGGCTATCTTTATATATTCTACTTATGAGAACATCTCAAAGAAAAACATCATTTGGGGCCAAGATGTCATCTTGAAGATAACACTTATGCCTTTTTAACACAACAATACATGTATGATAATATTTTTTCTGTGACTAAAGTACATGGTTCCAACAATCAAGAAGACTGCAACTCTCACAATAAAGTAAAATTACCTGCTAAAGTGCCTGTTTTCCCTCTGGTCCTATAATATTGAGCTCAATAAATTAATTCTATTCTCAAAGGAGGAACGTTTCCACTAGGAAACATGGTCATGGTTCCATTAAATTGGATGTCCGGATTGCTTCTGGCCATTTTGGTCTCATCATGCTGCTAAATCAGCAGGAAGTAAAAGGGGTTCCTATAGAAGCTAGAGTAATTGATCAATCACCTTCAGAGCTCATTGATTCAATCCTAGCAGCTGCTCAAATTGCCTTTCAGCGGTGAGGATTCTACTATTCCCCTCATTTATCCAGTGTTCTCCTTTTACAGATAGACTGCCATTTTGAGTCAATATGGGCCATACATACAGCTTTGTACAGCTGTTAGTGAGTTGATTTTTGCCTCCTAGAGAGCAGATCAGACCAAATGAGAAGTAGGGATGTTCCATTTGAAAATGAAGTGGCATTTGTTAACTAATGCCAACATAGTCATTCTTACTTGCTGGATCCAGATCCCAGAAAAAAAAAAACAAAAACATGTTGATGTACAAATAGGATCATTATAAATCTTGAATATTCAGAAACATACGAGGGAGATCATTTTAGAAAAAAAAATTATATTGTACTTTACACCACTGAAACCAAATACCTGACATAAGTGTCATATATAAGAAAGGATTGATCTGACTCACAGACTCAAAGGGTTTTATTCATGGCTGGTTGTTGCCACTGGCCTGATCTTGATGGGTGTAGCATGTCCTGCAGCCGTGTCTTCCACTCATAGATGACAATAAGCAGACAGAAAGGAAGGGCACAGGGGTGAATTAGAACCTTCAAAAATGTGTTACCAGCAGTCTACTTTCTCTTTTCAATAACAGACGACATGTTCAGTTGTGATACCCTACCAAAAGAGTGCTACCATATGGGTTGTTCCACATGGAAACCACGGCACTTTAGTTGTGTAAATATTATTGCAATATTATTTAATTTTTGAAAAGACAGCTATTTTTCTATTTTAACCTTTATATACACCAAAATATGTGCCTAAAGACTCAGAAGTTTCTGGTGACTCTGAAGTAACAGGAATAATGTTATTTCTATGACACTGTTCATATATCTTATTGCCTTTACAGTTTATTTTTAAATTCTTCCTTTTGTTTTGGTCTTCCAAAATTTTCTGTTTGTGTATTTTTGTATTTCCAAAATCACAAGCATGTTCCAAACCATCTGTCACATTATGTCACATTAACAAGCAATCTCTATCAATTATCTGTGATAATTTTCTTTTTAAAAATTTTTACTGTATAGGCCAATTTTTGTACGTTCTCTTTAGCATTGTATGTTTGAAAATACTTGCAGTTTATTTTATTAATTAGTGGTTGCATTGCAATTACCTTATCAAATCCTGTAGGCATAAAAACCCCTTCCACAAAAAAAGATCATCAATACTGTCAAGGTAAACTATGAATAAATTATATATTCTTAAGCTTTTTTACCTCCTCCTACGCTCATTGTTGGAATAATTTCATACAGCTGTGATATTTTATTTAATGTATATAGTCTATTTCAATTTTCTAATCACAATAAACATAAACTTTAATAATATCTTTGTAAAGATTATTTGAAGAATATTTAGCAATACTCTATAATTTCAGAACTAATTATGAATAATGCAGTTAAGACTAATAAAACCATATAAAACACTTTAAACATTAAACATTGCTAATTTATAAGATATTTTTAGAACCAACAAGAATCACAGATGTCTTTTAGTACTCTACCCTTCTTCAGGCTTACTACTCTTCATCATGGATAATTAGGAAGAAATTAAGGTACTTATCATATTTGTAAATAAGTTGTACTTTCATCAAATATTGATATTACATAAAAATACAGTGTTATTTTACATTTTCAATTTCATTCTTCCCTATTTTCATCATTATATTTTACTGTTCAATTTTATAATTTTGAGACTTAAATATGAATATAAATAGTAATATGAATATTGCTTTACAAAAATGCAAACTATTAGAAGCTAATTTTATTTTAATGTTTCTTTCAAAGCCTCTGGTATGATCCTCTTGATCCTTAAGTATTATAAGAATAGATATTGCTTTTCCTTGAAATTTAGTTATGTAAAACTCTTAAAATCAAATCCTGTTTTTTAGGTGCTATGTGAAAGAGTTCTCCATGTTCTATGCTATTGTCAATATGGAAGTACACATTCAGAGGACAATTCCACATAAAACATTATTGAGCCAGGATTTCAGTACAAAAAAAGTACTCTATAAGGAAATGCTCTTAAGTTTAGCTGTCTACCTTTACTTCCTCCCCCTTCCCACTTAATTTCCCTCTTCCAATGCCCCCATCTACCTGTAACTATGCTATTTTTATTTCATAAGGATATCTATCATTTATTCTATACACAACCTCTGTGTTTCTACAGACTTTAGCTTGATTATCATTGACTTAACAGCTAGTACACAGTTATAAGTGAATACAAAAAAATAGTTGTCATTCTGGGTCATGATTACCTCACTCAGAGTAAATTTTTCTAGTTCCATCCATTTGCCTATGAATTTCACAATTTTATTTTTTAAGAGCTGAATCATACTCTATTCTATAAATGCAACACATTTTTTTATCCATTCATCTGTTGAGGGAAATCTAGGTTGTTTCCAATTTTTAAAAATGTTTTTTAACCTTATTTTTGTCCTTCGTGAATGAGTATTCTGCCTACGTGTGTGAATCTACACAATATGTGTGTTAGAATCTCTGGGACTGGAGTCAAAACCATTGTGAGCTGCCATTTAGGTGCTAGGCACTGAACCCACACCCTCTGAAAGAGCAATGTGTTCTCTTAACCCCTGAGCCATCTTTCAAGCCCAAAATGAATCTTTGTGCGATTGTTTTTATCATTTCATCCCAAACATCCATGTCTTCATAAAGAGTATACCCTCAAAATGGTTCACAGCAATATATATATGTAATTATATATATGTAATTAAAGATCTGTTATATATTATACCCTATAAACTATACCATCCTATCTTTTGAGATTTCTTCCTGTTCTCAATGATATAGTCCCCCTTTATGTGTTTCTATTATGGGTGTTGAAAAGTCAGATGTATCTTGATGGACTCCAAGATTCTCCCTTGTAGACTTTTGTCTAAGTTGTATGGTGGGTATTTCTTGTGGCAAAAATAAGTATTCTGTTGTTATATTTTAAATATTAACCTTAGTATTAATAGCAGATTTAGCATTAATTCTTGGATATTTTATTCAATTTTAGTCTCTTTGCCTAAACCTCTCCCATTCTTTTGTCTTTTCCCTCTCTCTCTTTTTACCTCCTTGTTCTCTCTCATATTTCAAAATGATTTCTATCAGTGATCTGCTAATTGATTCATCTTCCATTTTCTAGCTAACCTTCTTATTATTTCATAATAGGCCTTGCCACAAGTCACCTGATAATTCTTCTTAAAGGTTTACTAATGATCAAATGCAAACTTACATGGGTTTTGTATAATTATTGCAACACACTCACATTCAGTTAGTTAAGCTTTGGGGATAGGGTACAGTGGCTTGATTTGTTAGAGACAGGGTTCTTTCTATATTCTAGACTGGCCTCCAGTGTACTGTCTAGTTTAGCCTGGCCTTGAACTGGTGATGAGCTTGCTTAAACTTCCATTTGATAGAATTAGTATGCACAACCAGCAAGGCTGGTTAAGTTATTTATAATTTAATGAAATAATAAGACTAAAAACTAGACATTTATTGGACTACAGATCATTTGCTCCTTAAAAATAAAGAATTGGAAAATAAATTATTAATATCATAGGTATAAAATTTTAACTAGTTGTTCATAATTAAGATATAAAATTCTAAGTACCCTAAGGATGGTTCACATCTTCATACCTGCATCACAGAAAGACAAATAAAATATTAGTATAGAAAATGCAAGTCATTTTAGGCTGATTTTAGTAGTTTAAATCATTTGAGAGGTTGTTCCTAATATACCCTGATTCCTGAAGTAAGAATTGAAATATTCCATGCTAAATACGCTTAGGGGTAAAGATGCTCCTGATAGAAAACCTTGCCATCAAGAGGAATGTAACCTTGAACTGAGAAGAAAAGTAGCACTTGCTCTTTAATGTTTTCTGAAATGATGACTAAAGGTTCATATGCTTAAAAACAGATTTAAGGACAAATTTAACTCATGGGAATCACAATGATTGCAATATTCTATAATATAGCATTGATAAAAATAGCAAAGAAGTTTAAAATGAGCCATGTGGAACTGATATTAATCAACATACTAGGATTGTAGGATTGTTTTGTTTGTGTGTGTGTGTGTGTGTGTGTGTGTGTGTGTGTGTGTGTGTGTGTGTTTGTGTGTGATTTGTTTCTTTATTGCTACTAAAGGATCAATAAAAGGCAAACTATTTTTGTGCTGCATCAGGTATTTTTGTAGGTTATATTAAATAATCAGTGGTCAAAATATGTTTATATGTGTCTCATATTCCTGATCACTTTTAAATATTATTGAAAGTATTCCAGTGAGATCAATGGTGGTAGAAAAGTGATCAGACATCCTTATTAGGAAAAACAGCAAAGCTGAGAAAATATACAAATTGTTTAAGAAATTCTGTGTGTAGAGAGTGAACTATGTTCTGAGCAAGTGAAGTTCTGAGTGAGCACTAATTGTTTTGACATGAGCCAGGTATGTTATGGAAGAAGGCCTCAGACCTGGAACCCATTCCAATTGCGAAAGCCTTCCCCAGGGTTAGGTTCAGAGATATCTGGAGAGAAAGGTTTTGTCTGGTCTGAATGGTGCATTCTGGCAGTGTATACAAGTAGGAGTGTTTATGAACAATTGTCTAGTGCGTGCAAAAGTTAGCAACCATGGCTTTCTCCTTTAGAATGACTGTGAACTGAGACTGCTCATCAACAGAGACCTCCTCCCAAGCCTAACCAACCTCTACCCATGAGTCATACATAATGAACATGCTGAAGTTCTGGGTTGATGCACAGTTGATGTCACATGATCATCAGATCATTCATAGCCTACCTTACCCCACTTTTTCTCTACATGTCTGAATGTTTGCCTTTTCTTCACTCCTTCACCACCACAGGAAGATTGCCAAACACAAGCCACATGGGATGCAATAACTGTTCAGTACTTAATATTGGAAACATCCTGTATCTGTCTCATTTATCATAAATATGTGACCTGAAGTTTGAAGAGAACATATATCAAAATGTACAATCTAATTAGGTCCTGATGCCAGGTAGGTATGTAGTAAATTGATAAAAATCAAAAACAGAGACATGGGGTCAATTAAAAAAATCAAAAACAAAATATTTTCATCATACACAATGATAAGGCCCAATAGTGCTTTATAGGTAAAAGAAGAAATGCACATAATAAATTTTTAACTCTTTATCATTTAGAAGTTTCATAGTGTATGGATAGACAAATTTACTCAAATATTCATACAAATTGATTCTTAAATATGTTAGTTGGAAGATCTTTGTAAATTATTTAAGCTGTTCCATAAAGGCAGTAAAGTTTACAGGCCCAGAAAATTGTTCTCCAATATGAGCTTGTGGAAAGTGATGACCAATGCTATGAACAGAGGTATGGATCCAAATAACATTTTGGAGAACACTTCAAGCTTTATTTTTAATTAAGTTTTGGTGACTTCTTTAGTGTCTGATTGATGTTCATATTCCTGTAGAAGTTTATAATAAACATCTTTCTGTTCTGAATTTGCTAAGGAGTTTGTAAGAGCAAACATGGAGTCACTAGAGTCTTTGAAGAAAGAAAATAATTAATTAAAAAAATCTCCAGCATAAAATATTTAGAGTATATTCTTAAGGGCTTGGGACCCAGAGTGATTCAACCAAAGCAGCTTATGTTTTATTTGCAAAGATTTGTTATTTCTTTAAATATTAATATAGCTATTTTACCCAATTTTTCAAAAATAGATCAGAGACAGCACCTCTCAAAGGGGAGCATGAAACTTCTGAACTGTTAACAAAACTGTGATCATAAAATTCAACAGTGCTAACTCTGTCTTTGCTTAAGATTCTATAAATATTCATGAATGAGGGGACATAGAAGTGTTCACTAAGAATGATCGCATTTGAATAGACTAAGCAAGTGCATGTTTCTTATACTTAAAACATGAATAATCTCATACAATGGGAGTATTTCTAGATAAATAAATTATAAATGTCAATAAATTCATGGTGATTTCATTCCTCATTGAAGCTGAATTTAAATTTGAGTAATAGAATAATATGAAAAAGAAAGGTTGTTACAAGAATATACTTTATAACTACATGTACTTTACCAAATTACTTTTATGTGAGGGATGCCACAAATTTCATTTTCTGTTTATTTTATCAGAAGTAAATATGAAGAAAAATGTTTTCTCACATTATAAATAATAACTATAGTACAAATATAAACTTGAACCTTTTTGATTCTATAAGTAGCTCTTTATGATAAAATATGCTATGTTAATATATAGCAATTAATTGAAACATAATAAAATTACACTCATTATTGTAATTCAGAGAAAAAAGGTCTCTCTTTCTTCTGTTAAATACGTACCTTTTGTAAAGGCCAACATCCAGCAGGTTAATAGAGAACATAATAGAAAAACATCCCTGAATGAAGATATTGGTAAAAATCCTTTAATCTTAGTGCTGGCAGAAAAGTTCCTTTTCACATTTTTTATTAGAAACACATAACTTACATATATATTTTAAATTGAATGTAAATTCTGTAACAGCATGTCTTCTCTGATGGTCTAATTGTATAAGTGCCCCTGTCCAAACTATAACTGAATGCGTAAATAAATTATCACCTAGACAATAAACAAGAGTTTGATGTATTTGAAAGTACTTGAAGGTCAAAAGTTTCAGTTAACAAGGATTGCTCAAAAAAACTAGAAAACCTTTACCTTGAGAAATATGAATTATAGTTACATTTGATTATTGAGGTGCCATGCTTTGAAGAAGTTTCTGTAGGATCATTGAGTAATATTTATAAGTCAATTTTTACTTTCAACAAAGGCTTTAGCCATTATCAAAGTTCCATTTTCAAAAACCATGCAGGTAGATAATGCAAATGCCAAGTTCATTATGCATTGAAAATAAAAAAATATAATTACTTCATTAAACAATTCATACTGATATTTCCAATGGTCAACAAGAATAATTTAGGAATTATTCTAATTGTAGGAAAACAGACCACACAGAAATTTGATTGTCCTTTTTCAGCCTTTACTTGGGACTCCTGAATGGAATTGTCACTAATATGGATATTAAAGTCCTTATTGGAAATTTCAATGAGGAATGTGTGAAGACAGAGAATGCCATGTGTGGCTAAGGAAGTTGTCACACTTCTTAACAACTCACAGACCCACAGGCATGGAATTCCTAACTTTCTGTATGCCTCCAAGGACTAGAGATTTGCATAGTTTTTATTTTAACAGTTGTCTCAATATTTAACAGTTGCTACAAATTTATTAAATTTTGTATGTGTTTTAAATGAAAGGGAAAATATACATATTTGTATGTGTTTTATATTAATGGATACCATAGTATGGTGCCAACATAGAACCTTTCTCACTCTAGGTCACTGGTTCATAACCTTCCAAATGCTGGGCCCCCTTAATAAAGTATCTCATGTGTGGTGACCCCAAATCATAGAATTATTTTCATTGCAACTTCATAACTGTAATTTTGCTACTGTTATAAATCATAATGTAAATATTTTTGGAGACAGGGGTTTGCAATAGGAGTTGTGACCCACTGTTTGAGGACAGCTTCTTTAGATGTTAGCATCTTTGGTACAAGAAAGTACTCCACATGCTACCAAAAGAGAAACATAAATAGCAATACAGCTACAAACCCTTTGATTAAAAATGGTGCCCTGCTTAAAAGATATGCTAGTTCAATGGTGACACACAGCTTGTAAGTATAAACAACCAATAAGCAATTATAAAAATGAATTCTATATGTGTGTCTTTGTACATATATGTAAGTTTATTTAGACATTTATATTGTGTAATGGTATATATATATATATATATATACACACACACACATATATATGTATATGTATATATGTGTGTATGTGTAAGTATTATGTTCAAATAAGGGAAAGCATAATTTTCTCCAAAGAATTTTTAGTTTTGTGGCAAAAATATATTTTACTATATACATTATCCTTAAATACAGTCACTCAACTGTACAACAACATACTAAAAATTAAATGTCTTAGTAATATGTAAGTTAGTAGTGACTGATTAATCTTTCCCTTAGCTTCCATGAAACCAGCAATTTTAAATTCCACATACCAGTGACTTCTTAAAGTAGTTATCTTTCTGGCTCGTTTCACTTACTATTATGTGTCTTCCAGTTCCGTCTGTGATGTCATAAATGACAGTACCCCCACATTTTACATGGCTTTGAGGTATCCTGTTATGTTTGGGAAACACATTGTTTATATTCACTACCTTTTCATTGGGTAGTTCCTGTGAATATGGCTGTAATTTAAAAACAATTGCAGCAATTTCCTCGACATATCAATTTTATTTACTGTGGATCATATACTTATTAGTCAGATTATTTGCTTCACAGTTGTATTTTTTAATTTTGAAGAATTCCCAAATTGCTTCCATTAAACCTGCTTTGGTTTTCCTTAACACCAATAGCATGCTGAAGTTCTGTTTTCTTCCCATCATTTTCTGCACTTATCTTTTAGAGGTCCAAAAATAACCACTGTAGCTACCCCATGGAGGAATACCACTGTGGGTTTGGTCCATTATCCCACAACATGTTAAGCACTGTTCCAGGAATCTTATAAGCATTTTCACACCTTCCTTTGAGTAAAGATGGGTAGACCTGTTTCCTACTTTTCAGTTAGATCATTAGGTTTACTTTTTCCTTTGGAGTTGTGTGAATACTATATACATTTGGATGACCTCAGATTGTAGCTTTCAGATATTTGTCCACATTCTTCAATGTAGCTTCTTCCCTAATACCCTACATAAAACGACCCTGCTTTCATGAAATTCAAAATCCCATTTGTCTATCTTGCCTTGGTCCTTTGACCAGTTTAATGTCATCATTGTGTGTTTCTATTGTTTTCTGCTAGAAGTTTCATAAATTCTCATCTTGCATTTAAATCTCTAATGCATTTAATTTTGTATGTATATTGATGAATAGTGGTGTGGGATTTACTTTTCTGTATAAAATAGAGAGGAGCCTATTAGCCACAAATGGAGACATATTCCTTGCTAAGGACTGAAAGAATCATTTCTGCAAGTCCATTTCACTGTATCTTTAGGTAGAAAGTGATACTAAGAGTCTAATAAATCTAGATCAGAGAGTAAATATAGTCATCACATCCATAAAAATTTAGATAGAATTTCAATGAACCTGGGTACCAAAGCAATATTGACAAAAGATAATAAAAAGGAAGTATTATTATACCTGACTTTAAAATATATGACAAAGCTGCATTAATCATTCAGTATGATTCTAGAATTTAGAAATTGGGCTTAGACCAATGCAATAAAACAATGAACCTAGAAGAAAACTCAAGTATCCATGGACAGCTCAACTTCAGAAAGAGTGCTAAGCACAGATTAGGTTAAAAAATGTTTTTTTTAGTAAATCATGTTTGAGTGAGATAAGATTATTAGTGTTCACATGACATTGCATATGTCTTTGGACTTTGTTACTTTCTAGAGTTCAGGATTATTACATTTTGTTGTTGTTTAATTTGTATATTTCTAACTATGCTATGAATAGACTCACCTGTATTTCACATGTATTCATTGTCATAACATCAATGAATAAAAAGTTATCTAGCACAGCATAGGTTCTCAAAATGTATTAGGTAAATGAATTAAAAAATGTATTAATCTATAAAGTCCCAGATTTGTAAAATATAAAATCTACAAAAGCTATGTTTATCCAATAACTTTCAAAACCCCCTTTCTCTATCCTATAAACAAAGAATTTTGATAATGTACTTATACCATGTCAGTAAAGCATTACAGAAATCCCAGAACATTTCCTGATATCCTTAACAACAATGTAAAAGCAGCAGGAGCAAAGGTGGGTTAATGTTTGTGTTTTACTAGAAATTATTTTAATATTATCCCTAAGAATGAAAATCAATATTGAATGTTTATTGATGTAATTTATTCATGTTTTAATAAATAAAATTTTGAAATTTAAAGGTGGTAAAATAACTTCTGGAACTCCTATATGTTCTTATGATATTAAAAAACAATTTTATTGTAATGAAAATTTCCAAGAAGATTATTTAAAAATTATTTATTATCCTGATAAATGTTCAAGAAACCTTTGTTATTTAATCATGCCCAATGAAATCATAATAAATAGAACACTGGGAGACTAAAATATCTTATTTATTTTTCAAATGTTCACTGACATATACCTGATATGTAAACATTGCACATTAATGAGTGCAAGTTGATGTTTGAACATACATATCTACCTGTGAGTCATTACTACAATCAAAGTAACAAAACATACATCACTTCAAGATGTTTCTTGTCATACATCACTTCAAGATGCTTCTTGTGTCCATAGTATGG
>CABHPP010136318.1:21103-37682 GCA_902168425.1 Peromyscus attwateri | reverse complement strand
ACACACACACACACACACACACACACACAATCAGTATGAATAACCAACCACTATTTACAGCAAACTAATAAACTATAAAGTCTTATGCCTTTCCTGTATGTGTACGTTGTCTGTGTATGTATATGGTATGTGTGTGCATGTGTGAATACAGACACATGTGCCACTACAAGCATGCACATGTCAGAGGACACCTTCCAGGAGTTCTCATCTCCACTTTACTGAGGCGGGTCCCTCTGTTTTCTGCAGCTGTACAGGTTCCTCCACTCTTGTTGGCTGTGAACTTAGGATTACAGGTGTTCGCTTGCCATTACATACATACATATACTTATTATTATTATTATTTTGTTTGTTTGTTTGTTTTTCGAGACAGGGTTTCTCTGTGTAGCTTTGCGCCTTTCCTGGAACTCACTTGGTAGCCCAGGCTGGCCTCGAACTCACAGAGATTCGCCTGCCTCTGCCTCCCGAGTGCTGGGATTAAAGGCCTGCGCCACCAAAGCCCAGCTACTTATTATTTTTTAATGGGAGTTTCAAGGATAGAATTCAGGTCAAGTGCTTTTACTCACTAAGCCATTTCCCTGGACTCCTTGTGTCCTTTTTTTTTTTTTTTTTTTTTTAAAAAAATACTCTGTGATTTTTATAGAATTTTTCTATTGGGAAAATTTTTTTCTTTCTCATTGCTGCACTAAAACACTGACATTCAAGGATAGGATATATTTCAATCAAATATATAGGTTTAACATTCAGAATGCACAACTTTGCACATTCTAAGCTTCAATACTGTTTTGCTTAATGAGTAATTTATAGATAGTTTAAGAAACCTTGTCAAAAGATGCTTTTGGCCAACTGGAAAGATGGCTCAGTGGTTACATTCTCACTGCTCTTCCAGGGGACCCAAGTTCAGTTCCCAGGAACCATGTTGGTGACACAATACCATCTGTAACTCCAGTTCCAGGAGCACAAACACACTTTTTCTGGTCTCTGTGCCTACACACATGGCAAACAGCTACTTACATTTACACACACACACACACACACACAAAGTTAAATATATTATTTTTTAATGATGCTTTCTGTATGCATTCTTTCTACTTCAGCAAGAAATATTAATATTCAATCTGGGTGCTCAGGTTCTTTATGAAATTATGTCTTCAAGTTCTGAATCTCGGAATGGAGAGATGGCTCAGAGGTTAAGAGCACTGGCTGCTCTTCCAGAGGTCCTGAGTTCAATTCCCAACAACCACATGGTGGCACACAACCACCTGTAATGAGATTTGGTGCCCTCCTCTGGCCTAGAAGGACACATTCAGGCAGGACCCTGTATACATAATAAATAAATCTTAAAACAAAAAATTCTGAATCTCTTGTCTTGTTATGAAGATTAAGATAGGTTCCCAGCAGCTTGTATGCCTTTATATCTAAAGTGGTACTGTGAACAATCCTGTGAGCAGTTACTTAGCTCAAATTTTTTTGGAAGGAAATAATTACAATAAAAGATGTCCTATTTCAAAAGAAAACATGAAGATAAAAATTGAATAAAGGGCCATATTGCTAAACAGAAAATGTACTTAATTAACAGGCGGACAGTGTTATTCTGTTTCCAGACTTAGGCACTGTCCTAATTTGCATTCCTGTTGCTGTGATAAACACATAAACCAAAATCACCTTGGGGAGGAAAGGGTTTGGTTCACCTTGTACTTCCAGGTCACAGCCCAGCTCTGAGGGAAGTCAGGCAGGAACCTCAAAGCAGAAACTGAGAAGGAATGCTCTTACTGACCCTTGCTTAAGAGCGCTTGCTGGCTCTCTCTCGCGCTCACGCTCGCGCGCTCTCTCTCTTTCTCTCTCTCTCTCTCTCTCTCTCTCTCTCTCTCTCTCTCTCTCTGGCTCATGTACAGTTAAGCTTTTTTTATCCTGCAAATAACCACCTGCCTAGAGACATAATACTCAGAGTAGGCTGGGCCTTCCTACATCAATCAACCATCAAGAGAATGGCCCCACAGACATGCCCACAGGCCAGTCCAATCTAGGCAAATCCCCAATTGAGGCTCCTTCTTCCTACATGACTAATTTAGGTCAAGTAGACAATAAAAACTTACCGGTACAAGCACCACTTATAAAAATATATTGCCTTGAGAGAACTGGAGAGATGGCTCAGCCCGTAAGAGCACTTGTTGCTCTTGCAGAGGACCCAGAATGCATTCCTAGCAACCATGTGGTGGTTCACATCTGGGTCCCAGCAACCACAGTGTGGCTCACAACCATCCATAACTCTAGTTCTTGGGATCAGAGGCCCTCTTCTGATCTGTGAGCACCAGGCATGCAAATGGTGCTACACATATATATACAGGCAAAACAGTCACACACATAAACACAATTTTTTAAAATTTGCTAAATTTATTACCTTTGCAAATATCAAACAAGGGCACCGATGAACTATGTACTTCCCTGAATATTTCAACAAAAGTTAAACAAATGGATTCACTTTTACATCTCCATATCTGTATTACTCCTTTCAGCATGCTGTGTGTGGCTAATCTACATCCACGAGACACAGAAAGAGTCTCCTGTCCAATGGTAGTTTACTCCTGTGCAACTGTGTCACACATAAATGTGTAACATAATTTTGTTTTAAATTACAAGCTAATAATCAGAACCACGTAAATCAAGACATTACATTATAATGTAGTTTGTACTGAAAAACTCGGACAGAAACCTGGTTTCCATCTTTACTAGATAAGAACTACCAGAGAAATAGAATTATGTTACAAAGAACACAATATTCTGTTTCTGGACACTTCTGTCCTGTTTGAAGCAGTGTTGTTTTTTGCACACAGCAGGTCTAAAACCTCCTAAGTAAGCAGCTCAGACTGCCTTCCAATCCAGGATCCTTCTACTATGTCTCTAGTGCTATGTATCTTAAAATAACGTGAAGCCATCACTAATCATCATTTAAGTGATAGCACTTACAGGCATAGGCAAAGGTTTATACATTATACATTCTTTATTCTTGATGCAAAGATAGAAGTACCTTTGTATATTTAAAATAAAATTTAAATATTACTTTAAAATTCAATCAACAAACACCTGAATTAGCTAGTTACAAGTTATAATGGTATATTATTTCACAAGATATAAGACAAATTTACCTTTTTTGTGGGGGGAGGGGGGCTTCAAGACAGGGTTTCTCTGTATAACAGATCTGGCTGTCCTGGAACTGACTTTGTAGACCAGGTTGGCCTTGAACTCAAGAGATCCACCTGCTCCTACCTCCCTGAGGAGGGGGAGTGTTAAAGCGTGGGCCACCATGCCCGACTTTTGAACTTTACTCTTTACATAGTCTACCAATTTCTCAGAAGGTCATATTTTATAATGAAGAGTTACTCCTTTCACTCTTGCATGAAACATCATGGTAAATATTCCATTTACAAATACATCATGATTCAGGAAGAATCTGAAATATTTGTCCTAAGGAGTCATAAAAACCTTTATCAAACACATACATGTTGGAGGGGTAGTATTAATTACCCTTTCTTTATTAATTACTTAATTCTGCTTTCTCCAAAACACCTCAGTCTGCTATAAGAAAGGAACAAGACACAAAGTATCCCCAAGACCTCATTCTAGATCCTCAAAGTTCAAAATGAAAAGGACGGAGAGCAAAGTGCAACGGAAAAACTAAGAAAACAGTTTTATGAGGACTCCCCTCACAAGACCCCATTAAAACACCATACACAATGGAATGCCACACTGTCTTAATGCTGGGTAGGATACACTTTAATAATCACTATTTTATAGTTAGCCAAAGCTTCCATATACATATCGGATGAACAATAAAGAACTATACAGCTTTTATAACAAATTGTAGCCAACTACAGCATTTCAGGAGAGCTGAAAGGAGCAGAGATGTCCTCTGGCTGGCTAATACTTGAAGAAGAGCCAACATACAAACTTAACCACTATAGGTGGCCATCACCCACGGCGTTTGGCTCCCCTTAATCATCACTTTATGAAGTGTTGAGAGATCCAAATGTCCCCAGCTGTATTCCAAAATGACAATACCTAGGCTCCACCCTGAATTCCTGATTCAACAGATCTGGAGTGGGCCCAAGAATCTGCCTGCTCACATCACACTTAATGCTGGAAAACTAACTGTCCCCAGAGAATAAACCTAGAAACACACAGCAATGTTCCAGGTGATGCAGGACTCCTCATTGTGACCAACAGTTATATGTAACAAGAGGACCTCAGAAGTTAGGGATGTCCTCAGGCTATCTTAGAAGCTACATACACTAAAATGCTATGCTCTTTACAGCCCTTTCCTACCTCCTCGAAAATTAACTAGTCCTGTGTGGCTACATTTGGAAGGCATTCTTGCCTCATTTCAAAACAAAACAAAACAACAAAAAAAGCAGTCTTAAGAGACCAGAATGTAGCTAGGTGGTAGCGCACGCCTTTAATCCCAGCACTTGGGAGGCAGAGCCAGGCAGATTTCTGTGAGTTCCGGGCCAGTCTGGTGTACAAAGCGAGATCCAGGACAGGCACCAAAACTACACAGAGAAATCCTGTCTCGAAAAAGAGAGAGAGAGAGACCAGACTATTGTCCCAAGTACAAAATGGACAGACTTCAGGAAAGATCTGGGAGATGCCATGACGTGCATAACAATTCTTTAAGCCACCCATTTTGTGATGCCTACTGTAATTGTTCCGGTATCCCTTCAGGTAAATACCCAGGTAGCTCTTCAGGTCAATGTCCTGTGCACCATTGTGTGGCAGCTATTCGACAATCATGACTATCTGCCGGGCGATGAATGTATCGGTGAGGTTTCATCACACAATGGCTTACCATACTCTTTCACTCCAGAAAACCGCGACTGTCAGCCTCTACTTACACTAACAAACTGAATGTCATCTTCATTCTCATCCGGCGTCGACTCAGATGCCTCAGGCCCAGCTGGTGGGACAGATTCTATTATCTATAAACAAAAGCCAAAACACGCTTATCTATTCAGCCACACACACTGGTAGGAAGAAATTTTTTTTTCCCCCAAAAGGAACGAGTTAAGACAAAAGCCCCCTGAGGGAACAGCAGGATCACGCACAAACCCGGCTCCCAGAACTGCATGGAGGCGGGTTTTGCTAAGGCGTCTTGGAGCTGCAGAGAGACCTAGCCTCCCGGGCGAGTTGCCACAATTCCCCTCCCCGCCTTCTCCAGGGGCAGGGGATGCAGGCTCTCCACCTCCGGGATCAGGCTGTAAAGCAAGGGCAGCCTGCCTCGAGTCGTCTCTCGCCCCTGGGGGCTGCGGCGGCCACAGCCGGGGCGGCCCGGGGCTGGGGGCGGCCCGGACCGCCATTGTTGAGGGCTCCACGCAGACGTGCACCAGGCCTGGAGGCCCGGCCATCGCCCCAGGCCGCGGCCCAGCTGGGGGCCCTCGGCTTAGACGACAAACCCTTCGGGGTCGGGCTCGGCCGAGCCAAGGCCCGGGCCGCCACCACTCACCTCCGGCCCTGGGTCTCCCATGTCTCCCCACGGCCTGTCAGCACCACGCTCCCGCCGCTGCTGCTGTTCCCGACGCCGCCGCCACGACTTCCCTCTCGCCCTGCGCCGCGCGACCCACCCTGCGTGAGCGCCCACGCTAGATGACGCCTCCGGCCGCGGGGACGCTGAGCCGCTAGACCCCAAGCGCGGCCTCGCTACCGCTAGCTTCCAGCGCCGCTTTGTACGCGCTCTTACCCCCGCCCCGCCGCCTTCCTCCCGCCCCGCGAAGGATCCTGGGAGTTGTAGTTCCCCCCGGCCTCGAGGCCGCCGACCGCGTGGCAGGGAAAGCGGGCGAGGACCCGGAGCCTGCCGCTCACCTGCAGCTCGGGAAGGTGGGGGAGGAGGTGGCGAGGGTCTTGATAGAGTTTTGAGTCCACGCAAAACCTCGTCCCGCTGCTGCCTTGCACTGGGGAGACACTGGCAGGGAAAGATCTCCCCTGGCAACAAGCGGGGCGGATGGAAAAATGGAGGACTTTTCCCCTTTACATCTTGGCGAGGGTGGCCGATGCAAGAGCTTCTAGTCTATGGCGTTTCTGAGAGGTCGTTAATTCTTGCAAGTCGTCTCCCAAAGTGGCCTCCTTGTTGTTCACAGTCTCCAGACGGCCCGTGATTCCTGTAAACTAAAAGAAGCATTACTGCCTAGGTCCCATGGGGCTGCCGGTGGTCTTTCATCTTTCTCTCCTGCTCTTTTCAGGCTAGGCTGAGTTGGTTGGTTAATTACTTGGAAAGTGGGACACAGAGGTGCGGGCAAAAGGGGACCAGTGGAAAACAGACCTGGTCGTGTCAGTTAACCTGTTCAGATCTTTAGTGAAATGGCCATAACTGCCGGGAAAGCAAAGCTCAGTGGTCTTTGTTTCGGGCCAGAAGGATGGTGACCGGGAAATTATTTGATAGCTTTTTTCTCTTTCTTTTCCTTTTCTGGATGGAGGCGTGGGATGGATAGGTTTAGGTGAAGTCCAAGATGTGAACTCTTAACTAGTCGCCTTTCTCACATCTAGTAACTCCCAGTGCCAGCAAGTATTGAATCTCACTGAAGGACCAGAGAGAAGAGCAAAGCTGGGATCCAGGGCTCAGTAGGAAAGTAATGGCCGCCAAAGCCCGACTACCTTCGTCACGAAATCCTAGAACAGTGGTATTATAATGTAGCTTTTGAAGATATTCTCAGGCTCTATAAAATAAAACAGAACTTCTAAAAGTAACAATTGACTCTTGCATCAGTCAAAATACTATGGTATTTAATAGTTTTTTTTAAATAATGACTTGGAACAAAAGCCTTTTTTAAAAAAAAATATCTTTTTGAAAAGAATTTAAGAACGAAAACTATGTCTGTGGTACCTAACATCGTTCTTTTATATACAAAAATACCATCTAACTGCCTATGCCTAATTAATAGTTTGTTTCCTGTATTACCACAAAGTGTTCTGTAACTTCTTTTGCTTTCTACCTAATAAGTTTGAGACTTATACAGACCAACTGAGAACCAAAGATCCATTGTATGCATTTTTCAAAAGCTATATTTATGTAAGTTGAATATTTCTAAACCTAAGTGTGTAGACCAAACGGTAAGAAGATAAGTTCAATGGAACATTTAATTGGTTTCTGGTAGGAATTGGAGGGTCAAACTCATGGAAAATATAAGTAGTTTGTGACTAGAGCAGAAAAATGCTCTTATTATTCATTAACAATAGTTGCAATAACTTAACCTAAGTTAAGTTACGTCATGGGTTTGCCTAGAATAGAAAACATTGAAAAGTACCTGACTGGTTATTAAAGCTTGGCTCTTTTGCATCTTACTTTTTTGAAAAAAGGGGTTCATCCTAGACAGGTGAACATAGTAATTTCTTGGAGTCTAGCAGCTATTGGATTATGCCTTTTTTTAAGTGACTTACATTGGTCATATGAATGACTATCTTGTAGGTCTTTACACGTACCAGATCTTCCAGCTGAACCAAGTCAGAATAAGGTTAAATTGTGATGCCCTCTACAAAAGTAATACTGTAGATTGACTTAGGTCCATTGAAAATGTTTACCTACAATTTCTGTCTACTTATTTTTTTAGAAAGTGCAAGAGAAACATTGAATAAATAGAACCAACCCAAACTTCAAAACAAACCGTGTGCATAATAGAAAACCTACATAAATATTAATGTGATTTTTTTTCTAGATGCCCTGTTTAATAAGAACATGCTTGGGAGCTACCTAACAGAAGGTTAAATCAAAGCCAGTTTTTATTTAGCATGATATACCAAAGGAGAAAAGAAAAACATAAGCATTATGGACAAAACTTGGGGATCTGTTTTAGGAAATTAAGAAAGTCTTGGGTGGTTCTATAGTCAGTCTTGTCTGAGAGTGGAAAATTATTTCTGTTACAGGGTCTCCATTCTTGTTTTCTAGAGAAAAAGAAACAAAGGAAAGAAGGAAGGAAGGAAGGAAGGAAGGAAGGAAGGAAGGAAGGAAGGAAGGAAGGAAGGAAGGAGAGGGAAGGAGGAAGGAAGGAAAGAAAGTCAATAGTTAAGCAGAAGTTTATTTACCACAACAAAGCACACATTCCAAAGAAAAATTAAATGGGCCATCTCAAAGGAAGGATAGCAGCCTAATAGGTTCTGCATTGCAGAATTTAAAGAAATTTTCATGAATATTTATGAGATGGGTAGCATAGTAACAGGATAAAACATTTTCCCTTCCAAGTCATGGTGTACTGAGTCTGGTTGCTACATTATTTCTTCCCACAATCATCTAGAAAAGCCCAGGATAGGCTGAAAATCACAATGTATGTGGTGTTGAAATGAAGTCAGGGTCTTCTGAGGATGCACAGCTTCCTTCCTTAGTCATATGTGTGGGCAGTTGGGAAAGTGCATTGGCCTTCTAGCCTCTAATACAGTGGGAACAGCCTAACTCCTGCTTCAGAGAAGTGTAACTTTAAAGGGTCATTCTGAATATCAGGAGACAGAGCTACTAAAACACAGTTACAGATTCCCAGGTTACTCTGTATCTAATTCCTTGCCTAGCTAGGAGTTAGATACAGAAAAGATCATTCTTTTCACAAGGAATATAGCCCCCATAATGGAAAGAATACAATCTTATAAGGGAAGAAGTACCCAGAAATCTTTTTCTTTAGTAACTTTTTCAGGTTGAAAAAGAATGCAGATCCTCCTTATGGGTCCAGTGTCCTTGCTCTGTATGTTGGTGGAGTAACTAAGGCTGGTTAAGGCTGGTTAAGTTAAGGATGTCAGCCTGTTGATCGAAATACCAGATGTATTTGTTGACTGCAAAACCTCACTGTAGTCCAGCTAGCCCAACAACTTTCCCTCATACTACTGCAAATGCATTATAAATTTTAGAATAGATGGCAATGTCTCTTGAGGGACATTCTTTTGGTATCTCAAAACTCAAATATGATAACCACTGTTACTCTCTTAATTGATGTTACATTATATGCTAAAGAAATTGAGGAGAGCCAGGTGGTGGTGGCACACGCCTTTAATCCCAGCACTTGGGAGGCAGAGCCAAGCGGATCTCTGTGAGTTCGAAGCCAGCCTGGTCTACAGAGCAAGATCCAGGTCAGGCACCAAAACTACATGAAGAAACCCTGTCTTGAAAAAACAGAGAGAGAGAGAGAGAGACAGAGACAGAGACAGAGACAGAGAGACAGAGACAGAGAGACAGAGAGAAATCGAGGAGAAAAAACAAATCTGCACAAACATATTTTTAGCAAGACAAGCATTCAAGTCAATTATAATGCTCGGTTCTGCAACTGGTCTCATGACCTTATCTGGTATTTATAACTACCTTCCTCTACTACCCATTCTGTATTTCCTCAAACTTCAGCAAGCTCTTCAGCAGGTCTTGGCTCTTTTCCTGGAGGAGTGACCCATACCTTCATTCCTGATGGGTCTGTGTTGTAGAATATTAGTTAAAGATATGTTACATTTGTTTATGCTGTGGAATATTTATTTAACGATGCCAAGATGTGTTGCATTTGTCCAACTCTGTAAAGCTGTGTTGCTTTGCCTGTCTAAAACACCCGACTGGCTTAATAAAGAGCTGAATGACCAATAGCTAGGCAGGAGAGAGAGTAGGTGGATCTGCCAGGCAGAGGGAATAAATAGAAGGAGAAAAAGAGGAGGCAGAGAGAAGAGGAGGAGAGAGGACACCAGGGGTGAGCCACCCAGTAACACAGCAAACCATGGAGTAAGAAGGAAAGAGAGGTATATAGAACAGAGAAAGATAAAAGCCCAGAGGCAAGGGTTAGACAGGATAATTTAAGAAAAACTGGCTAGAAATATGCCAGGCATTCATAAGAAAGAATAAGTCTCCATGTATTTATTTGGGAGCTGGGTGGCGGGCCCCCAAAGAGTAAAGAGTAAAACCAAAACAAAATACACCAAACAAACAAACAAAAACAGGTCTGTGCCCTTTGTCATCCTGCCTGGATTAGGGTGTTGTAGCTTCCCACTGACTTTAATCACAGGGGACACACAGTAGCACCAAGAGACACCCTAAGGGATTTCCTGTAATCCAGACACAATCCTCCTTACCTTCATTGTGGAGAAGCAATCCAATAACCCCATGGTAATCTGGATCAATCACCTTTCTAACATTGTTATTCCTTTCTTTTTCTTCTTTATCTTTTCTTTTCTTTTTTTTTTTTTTTTTTTTGGTTTTTCCAGACAGAGTTTCTACATGTAGTTTTGGTGCCTGTCCTGGATCTCGCTCTGTAGACCAGGCTGGACTTGAACTCACAGAGACCCACCTTCTTCTGCCTCCTGGGTGCTGGGATTAAAGGCATGCGCCACCACCGCCCGGCTGTTATTTCCTCTCTTAACCTATTGGTTTAAGGGCATCAGAAACTAGTGATGACCAGGGGAATTGAACTTCCTCTCTTAACCTATTGGTTTAAGAGCATCAGAAACTAAGTAGTGGCCAGGGCAATTGAACTTCCAGTTCACTGGAATGTTCGTTGTCTCCTGAAAGGAGCTCTTCCCGGTCTGGAACCAAAGTTCTGGGCCAGCAGAACTTAGGTTGTAGGATAGAAAGCAAAATTTTTCCTAGTAGGTCACAAGGGGTGATAGTGAGTGGAACTGTTTCCTTTTCCACCCCTTGATTCCTGGACCTGTGGATCCTGGCTATGGGAGAAACTGCACCATATATTGGACACTGATGCAAAGCGTATACTGCCTTCTGGAGAACCCAGCTCCAGTCCTCCAGGCTGCTGCCACCTAATTGATGCTGTAACTGTGTCTTCAAAAGGCCATTCCATCTTTCTATCAGGCCAGCTGCTTCAGAACGGTGGGGAACATGGTAAGACCAGTGGACTTCATAATTGTGACTCTGGTTGTGAAGTGAGTTCCTTGGTTGGAAGCAATGCTGTGTGGAATACCATGTTGGTGGATCAGGCATTCTGTAAGTCCATGGATGGTGGTTTGGGCAGATATATTACATTCAGGAAAGGCAAACCCATAACCAGAATAAGTATCTACTCCAGTAAGGACGAAGAGTTGTCCTTTCCATGGAGGAAGTGTTCCAACGTAGTCAACCTGCCACCGGGTTGCTGGCTAGTCACTCCAGGGAATGGGGCCATATCTGGGGCTCAGTGTTGGTCTCTGCTGTTGACAGACCTGGCACTCAGCAGCAGCTATAACCAGGTCAGCCTTGGTGACTGGAAGTCCATGTTGTCTAGCCCATGCATAACCTCCATCTCTGCCACCATGGCCACTTGGTTCCTGGGCCCATGAGGCAATGACAGGGATAGCTGGGGAAAGAAGCTGACTGTCCACAGAACAGGTCATCCTACCTACTTGATTACTGAACTCCTCTTCTGTTGAAGTCACCTTTGATGAGCATTTACATGGGACACAAGTATCTTTACATCCTTTGCCCATTTGGAGAGATCTGTCCACATACTTCTTCCCCAGATGTCTTTCTCCAGTTTTCCAATCATGTTCTTTTCAAGTCCCTGACCACCCAGCCCATCCGTTGGCTGTATCCTGAGAATCAGTGAGCAGTCACACATCCATCTGGCCATTTCTCCTTCCAAACAAAATGTATAGCCATGTATACTGATCAAAGTTCTGCCTACTGTGCAGAATTTCCTTCACCAGTATCTTTTAGGGTCGTCCTTGTCCGAGAAAGGGGTTGTAATGCTGCATCTGTCCACTTCTGGGTGGTGCCTGCATAACGTGTAGAATCATCAGTAAACGAGGCCCCTAGTCCTCTCTTCCCCAATTAAGATCATAGGGCACACCCCATGGGGTTATAGGAACATACTTGGCAGCATTTTAACGAGAGTAGAAATCATAGGCATTTGGGCAACTTCTTCACGTAACTTGCTTGTGACTTCAGGACCTGTATGTATACCACTTCCATTGGATAATAGATTCCTGCTGTGACATCCTACTTTATGACTAGCTCATGATAGGCAGCTCAGGATAACCAATTCAATGTCCCAGGATCCGATCTGAGAGAGATGAGCCAATATCTAGATTGCCTAATGATTTGAAGTTGAATTTGTTATATTCTGACAGAAATAAACCTGCTTATTCATTGAAGGAGACAGGATTGGAAAATGTAGGACAAAATAAATTTTCCTATGGTCATTAGAGGGGACAACCAGGCCATGTACATATAAACGATGATTGCAAATGTTGCTATGAGGACAAATGAACATCAGCAAAGCCTGGAATGAGAGGAAATTATACTCATCAGGGAATACAGCAAGAAGGCATAAACTGATTGCGCTGTAAAGGGGTAGTGGGGGACTGTTTTGTTTTCTAAAAGCCTTCATGAGGCAGGAGAGAATCAAGATGGGAGGCTGGGTTGGACACGTTCTGTGGAGTCTGAGACTTGTAGTAGTTATGGGATATGTTTTGAAGATGGCTAAAGTACAAGCAGTATAGGTTGAGCCTGGAGATGAGGATGCCAGACCCATTGGTGATGGAGATTTTTGCAGAAGAGATTGTTATCCCAATTAGGAAAGGATTTGCCTGGTGGGACTCAAGTAATGGTATCTAAAATAAGGCTCTATACTTACTATTGGGTCATAGATATACTAAGGAGTTGTCTCTCAGGGTCCCCCCTGAAGAGAATGTGTCAGCTCTTGATCCATTTGGTGCTCCCACGGGGCCCTCTTGCTTCTTACCTGGAGTGCTTTTTTTTTGAAAATAGAATTTTATTCTGCACAGGTGAACACAGTAATTGCGTGGTTTGGCAGTTATTGGAGGACTTCTTCCCATTTAAATTGAAGGCAGCTGGTCATCTGATCGACTATTTTGTAGGTATTTGGGTGCTCCAGTCCCCAAGCTAAATCAGGTCAGGATGAGATTCCTGACCAGTGCTTGGTGGAGTTTTGTTTTATAATATTATTTTACTTCTAGGTAATTCCTTTTCTGTTGGATGTTCAAGACCATAGATGCTATAAAAAAAAATTACCTATTTTCTCCCCTTTGACTGTTAAAGTCAGCCACGACTCTGTAGGAGTGAGTGTTGGGGATTCATGGGGAGCTTCTTGGTTCCTTTATTTTCCTTACCAGAGATGCTATATGCACAGATAGGTCCAGGAGCTGCTGACTAAGGCTTCTTTCAGAATATGAGCTAATATTTTCCCTTCAATGAATATCTTCTGGGGTCTCCCTGGTCACTCTAGCTAAGAGGACAGGTTATTAACCAGAATTAGACAACACATTTAGAAGGATCCGCTGTCCTCTGGATTTGGGCTTACAACTGGAGAGCAAAGACCACCATTTTGCCTGTCCTTTTGACCCTCTGTCCTCAGTGGCTTAGGCCTCCATGTTTTGATGAGTACCCAGAAGGACAGTTTTACCACTCATAAGTTTGAACTTTTATGTCACATTTTGACAAGTTAACAAGCTTAAAAATAAACGCTAAATCATTTTCCCAAGCAATTAAAAGCTTGACAAATTTAAAAGAAAACATAATTATCTTGATTAAACATATTTTATTGTTTTTAGACCCAGTTTTTATACGTTTTATCAAGAGCAGTCCAATATCTTAAGAGAACCTCACTAATTTTTTAAAAATAATATTTTATTAATTCATTGAAAACGTCATACCATGTATTTTGTTGATATTCACGTCCTCTAAGTTCGACCTTCACCTCTGTGCCCACCCAACTTCCTGTACTATTTTTTTTAAGTCCACCAAGTCCATCTTTGGCTGCCCAAATACGGTTGGATGTGGGTCTAAGCCCAGGAGCGTGGTCAGTTTATCAGGAGACTTAAGGAAAACTGACTCATTCTCACTCTCCCAGCAGTTATCAATCACCTAAAGCTCCTTAGCTGAGGGTATGACTTCCTGCCCACCACCCACCTCCATGCTGGGATTTTGCCCGGGTGAGTTTGCACAGGTCTTGTGCATGCTGCCACAACCATTCAAATGTGCAAATGACCTGTTGTGTCTGGAAAACACTATTTCCTTATAGTCAGACACCTCCTTTGACTCTTACTATCTTTCTTCTTGTTGTTTGTTTGTTTGTTTGTTTTGGTTTTTCGAGACAGGATTTCTCTGTGTAGCTTTGTGCCTTTCCTGGAACTCGCTTTGGAGACCAGGCTGGCCTGGAACTCACAGAGATCCGCCTGTCTCTGCCTCCTTAGTGCTGGGATTAAAGGCATGCACCACCACTGCCCAACTGGCTCTTACTATCTTTCTGCCCCATCTTCCATGATGATCTCTGAGTCTTGGAGAAAGAGATGTGATACTGATGTACCATGTCAGGGCTAAGCACTCAGAAGCCTCATTTTCTGCACATGAACCAGTTGTTGAGTCTCTGTTAATTCCCGTGCATCGCAAAAAAGCTTCTCTGTGGGGGGATGAGAGATGTACCAATCTATGAATCTAGAGATAAGATATTAGGAGTTGATTAAATCCTGTGCCCATTCCTCAGAGTAGAAGTAGGTTCTCTCCTAGACTCTAAGACCTATCTAGCCCAGGCTATCGGCCCTAATAATAGTGTCAGGTATTGGTTCATTCTTGTGGTTTGGTCTCCTTAAAGCCAACCAGAACGTGTTTGCTTACTCATACAAGATTCATGCTGCTTTTGCAACAGCGGGCTTATCTTGCCAGGCAGGTTGTCCCTGGAGTTCACAGGGCTCACCACTGAGGAAGAACGATGATTGTTTTTCTCCTCTGGTTGGCATGCATAGCACCCTCCAGCACTATGAAAGCTACTCAGTAGGGATGAAGCTTCCAGGTCAGTACCAGCTTGATTTCTTCATATTCTATGACTCAGGTACATGATGTCTTCAGCAATAGGGGTTCAGGAGGGTCACCAAGCACAATGGTGATATTCTGTAATATTTGGGGGTGTATGAGACCTTACTGAACAATAACTCAAAAAGAGATAACCTCTTCCTGGCACTGTAAGAAAGACTTCTCTGTCCCACCAGCCAGCTCTCAAATAATGACACAAAGTGACTTCTTATTAATTATGAAAGCTCAGCCTTAGCTTAGGCTTGTTTCTAACTGTTATGATACGGTGAACCGGAGGCTTTGGTGGGTAGAGCCAAGGTGCCTCATGGCAGGTGAGAGACAGAGATGCCATGCAGATAGCACTCAGTGAAGAGTTTTTATTTGGTGGGGGGAAGAGAGAGGGGAGCGAGGAAGAGGGAAAGAGAGCGATAGGGAGAAAGAGAGAGAGAGACAGAGAGAGAGAGAGAGTCAGAGAGAGAGAGAGACAGAGAGAGAGAGAGAGGGTGCACACCTCATGAGAATAAAGAGAAAGAAAGGAAGACAGGGAAGAAGGGAGGGTTTTTTCCTTAAATGAGGCTTTTACCTCAGGACACAAGGTGGCCCCAAGGGGCTGGTTTCCAAGGGGTGGGTCAGAATACTAATACTAACTACCTCTTACAATTTAAATTAACCCATTTCTATTAATCTATGTGCTGCCACATGACTCATGACTTTTACCTCTCCTCCTGCATGTCCTGCTTCCTCTGCATCAGATTGGCAACTCCTTCACACACCTAGATTCCTCTCTTACTTCCTCTCCCTGCCTGGAAGTCCCGACTATCTCTCCTGCCTAGCTATTGGCAGTTCAGTTTCTTATCACACCAATCACAGCAATACACCTTCACACAGTGCACAAATATTCCACAACATGACACTGGGCTTTTTGTTTGGCAGCATACAGTATCTAGTAGGAGTAATGTCATCCTACCCCTCCCACCCCTCACCGCCAGTTATAGAATGATTCCATTGAAACTTTCTATACACGTAGATGTATGTAATTGAGAAAGCTTCTATACTAGGTTTCTTTGTGACTTTTTCAAAAGGCCTTGAGAGTTAATTTTCCCTCCCCTTCCTCCCTCTTCTATGCTGCTCTTCTTCTGTCTCTCTGTCGTCCCCCACGGTAACCCTTCCTGTGCCATTATCCCCCTTTCCTCCTTTATTTCACTATATTCTTCCTCTTTCTCTTGAAGGATCCCCCATCCCTCATTAGTCTCCTGACTGCTAAGGATTTTCAAATGAAACACACATATCTATGATTCAAAGCTAGCATCCGCACAAGGCAAAACATGTGACATTTGTCTTTCCTGATTTGTTACATCACTCATGATGATTGTTTCAATTTCTATCCATTCACCTTCTACTTTTAAGTTTTTATTAATACTTATTTTTCTTAACAGCTGAATAATAGTCATTGTGAATATGAATAACATTTTCATTATCTGTTATCATTATCATCACTGGATACA
Source organism: Peromyscus attwateri (assembly GCA_902168425.1). Classification (NCBI taxonomy): domain Eukaryota; kingdom Metazoa; phylum Chordata; class Mammalia; order Rodentia; family Cricetidae; genus Peromyscus; species Peromyscus attwateri. Next base: position 21,440 of record CABHPP010136318.1, on the reverse strand, counting down.
CACACATCCAGGTAGTTTCCATTTCCTGGCTATTGTGAATAAAGCATGGATGAACAAATATCTCTGTAGTAGGATATACAGTCCTACTTTGGCATATCTTCAAGAGTAGTGTAGTGGTCACGTGGTAGATCTATTCCTAACTTTGGGGGGAACCTCCACACTGATTTCCACCATGGCTGTACCAGTTCACACTCCTACCAGCTGTAAGTGTTTCCCCTTCCTCACAGCCTTGAAGGATCTGTTGTCATTGCTTTTTTCTTTAACTTAGAGAATATCATATATGAACACTGTATTCACCTCATTTCCATCCCTCTCTACTTCCCCAAGGTCCCCTGTG
>CABHPP010136318.1:0-21003 GCA_902168425.1 Peromyscus attwateri | reverse complement strand
ATTTGTTGTCATGTTTGTTTGTTGTGGTTGTTGTTGTTGCTGTTGTTATCTTAGCCATTCTAACTGGGATATAACAGCATCTCGAAGTGGTTTTGATTTGCTGTTCCTGGGCTAAGGAACATTTAAAAAATTTTCTTGGCCATTTGTGTTTCATTTTTTGAGAACTTTTTGTTTGGTTACTTGCCCCAATTTAATTGGGTTATTTGTTTTCTTGATTAATTTTTTTGAGTTCTTTATGTATTCTAGATACTAACATTTCATCAGGAGTATAACAGGTAAAGTTTTTTTTCCCATACTACAGGCTGCATCTTTACTAAAACCATGCTGTCCTTTGTTGTACAGAAGTCTTTTCCTGTACTTTGGTCCTGTTCATCAACTGTTGGAGAGGTCCTGGTCATGAAGTCCTTTTCTGGGCCTGTAAAGTTCAATCATATTCTCTCCTCCCTCCTCTATCAGGTGCAGAGTATCAGGTCTTATGCTGAGGCCCTTGATACACTTATAGTTGAATTTTATGCAGGGTGATATATGGATATAGTTTAATTCCTCTGCATGTAGCTATCCAGTTTGACCAGCGCTATTAATTGAAGATAGTGTCTTGTTTCTTCACCTTCTTCTTCTCCTTCTCCTCCTTCTCCTTCTCCTCCTCCTCCTCCTCCTCCTCCTCCTCCTCCTCCTCCTCCTCCTCCTTCTTCTTCTTCTTCTTCTTGTAAGTGTTTTGGCCTTTCTGTAAAAAAAAATCAGGTGATCAAAGATTAGTGGACTTACATCTAGGTCCAGAAAAAAAGATCAATGTGTCTTTTTTCTGACAGTACTGTTCTGTTTTTTAGCCCTATATCTCTGTAGTATAACTTTAAATCAGGGATGGTGATATCTCTGGCAATTCTTTTATTGTTCAGAATTGTTTTGGCTATCCTGGGTTTTTATGTATGTGTGTTTCTCATATGAAATTTAAGATTAAATTTTTTAAATTTATGTGAAGAACTGCACTGGAATTCTGATGTGGATTCATTGAATCTGTAGACTGATTGCTTTTGGTGGAATGGTCACATTCACAATATTAATCCTATGAGTCTATGAGCCTGGGAGGTTTTTCCATCTCTGATATCTTCATCGATTTCATTCTTCAGTGTCTTAAAGTAGCACAAGACTTTAGCTTCCTCGACTAGATTTGTCCCAAGAATTGTTGAGGCAATTATGAATGGGATTGTTTCCCTGATTTCTTTCTTGCTGTGTTTGTTGTTAGCATATATGAAGGCTACTGATTTCATGTGTTAATTCTGAACCCTGCTACTTACTGAACGTGTTTATCAGCCGTAGGAGTTTCAGATAGCATCTTTAGGGTCTTTTATGTATTGAATCATATTATCTGCAAATAAGGACACTTTGGCTTCTTCCTTTCTTATTTGTCTCCCCTTTATCTCCTTCACTTGTCTTCTTGCTTTAGGTCAGACTTCATGCACCATATTGAACAGGAGTGAGGAGAGTGGATATCTGTGCTTTGTTCACTATTTTAGCAGAAATACTTTAAGTTTTTCTCCAATTATCATAGTATTGGCTGTGGGCATGCTGTGTATTGCTTTTATTATAATGCTTTTATTATTATTATATTATGTGATATGTGTCCCTCTTTCCCCTATATTCTCCATTACTTTTATTATTAAGAGATGTTGGATTTGTCAAAGGCCACTTCTGCGTCTAATGAGATGATGGTGTGGTTTCTATTCCTGATTCTCTTTTAAATTAATTTTTTCAATTTTATGTGTCTGGGTGTTTTATCTGTCTGTATGTGTACCACCTGCATGACTGGTACCTGGACTTGGAGATATAGATGATTGTGAGCTGCCATGTGTGTTCTAGGAATTGAACCTGGGTCCTCTGGAAGAGTAGCCAGTGCTCTTCATCACTGGGCCATCTCTCTAGTCCCTTTTATTCTATTTATGTGGTAGACCACATTTCTTGGATTATGTATATTGGACAATCATGCATCTGTGGGACAAAGTTGACTTGATCACAGTGCATAATCTTTTTGATGTGCTTTTGAGTTCAATTTGCACATATTTTATTGAAAAGTTTTACATTCATGTTTATCAGAGGTTGACCCATAATTTTATTTTATTTTGTTGGATCTTTGTTTTGTTATCATGATAATACTGGCTTCAAAAAGAACTTAGAATTGTTCCTTCCTATTCTGTTTTATGGAATAATTTGAGGAGTATTAGTTTTAGTATTTCTTTGAAGGCTTAGTAAAATTCAGTTCTGTATCCATCTGGTCCTAGGATATTTTTTAACCTAGAAGATTTTAAATTATAGCTTCTATCTCATTGATTGTTATGGGCCTTATTAGAATATTAAACTCATTTTTTTATTTAACTTCGGAAGGCCATATATGGCTAAAAATTCATTCATTTCCATTTTATATCATCCAACTTTGTAGAATATAGAGTTTTAAAATGTGCTCTCATCAGTCTCCGAATTTTCTTAGTGTCTTAATTCCACTTCCTTAACTTACTTTTTCCGTCCCTTTACTCTAAGGTAGTGTCTGTTATTGATGGTGAAGCGAACTTCTGGGAGGCGCCCAAGGAAGGATCCTGTTTTCTAATCCACACTGTTAGTGTTTATGTCTTTACTGGGGAATTGAGACCATTAAAATTGAGAGTAATTATTGAACAATGTGTATTAATTACAATGTCTTTGTTTGAATGAAAATGGCCCCCATAGGCCATAGGGAGTGGCACTATTAGGAGATGTGGCCTTGTTGGAGGAAGTGTGTCCCTGGGGTGGCCTCTGAGGTTTCAAATGCTCAAGTCAGGCCCAGTGTCACTCGCTCTCTTCCTGCTGCCTGAGGATCTGGATGTAGAACTCTCAGCTCCTTCTCCAGCACCATGTCTGCCTGCATGCTGCCATGCTTCTCACCATGATGATAACAGACTAAACCTCTGAAACTGGGGGCTGGAGAGATGGCTCAGAGGTCAAGAGCACTGACTGATCTTCCGGAGGTCCTGAGTTCAATTCCCAGCAACCACATGGTGGCTCACAGCCATCTGTAATGAGATCTGGTGCCCTCTTCTGGCATGTAGGCATACATGTTGTATACATAATAAATAAATAAATCTTAAAAAAAAATACCATTTAAAAAAAAAAAACCTCTGACACTGTAAGCCACCCCAATTAAATGCTCTCCTTTATAAGATTTGCCATGGTCATGGTGTCTCTCCACAGCAATATAAACCCTAACTAAGACAATTACTGTTTGTCTTAGTTACTTTTCTATTGTTGTGAAGAGACTAAGTAACTAAGTAACTAACATTATTTAGTTATAAAGGAAAGCATTTAATTGGGGGCTTGCTTACAGTTTTAGAGGATGGGTCCATGACCATCATAGCAGGGAGAAAGCATGGCAGCAGGCAGGCAGATATGGCCCTGAAGCACTAGCTGAGAGCTTACACGTTGAGACAACAACCAAGAGGCAGAGAGCAAACTGGAACAGTGTGGGTGTTTGAAATCTTTTTTGTTGTTGTTGTTGTTTTGTTTTTTGTTTTTTGTTTTAGTTTTTTGAGACAGGGTTTCTCTATGTAGCTTTGTGCCTTTCCTGCAACTCCCTCTGTAGCCCAGGCTGGCCTCAAACTCACAGAGATCTGCCTGCCTCTGCCTCCCAAGTGCTGGGATTAAAGGCGTGTGCCACCACCGCCCGGCTGGGTGTTTGAAATCTTAAAGCCCACCCCCAGTGACCTACCTCCTCTGTCATGATCTATCTGAGGTCAGGCTCACAGGATGCCATTTGGTCCCTTGGTTGTGTGGTTGGTGGGGAGACTAATAGGGAGGCAAACAGACTGGCTCTTTGGGGGTCCCTACTGGAGAACAGGCTCCCAGGATACCTCAAGGTCTCTAGGAAGTAGTGTTGTGGATGGAAAACCTCGTTTTTTGTTTTTTTTGTTTTTTTTTTTTTTTTTTGGTTTTTCAAGACAGGGTTTCTCTGTGTAGCTTTGCACCTTTCCTGGAGCTCACTTGGTAGCCCAGGCTGGCCTCGAACTCACAGAGATCTGCCTGCCTCTGCCTCCCGAGTGCTGGGATTAAAGGCATGCGCCACCAACGCCTGGCTTAAACCTCGTTATTTTTAACAGAGGACTATATTCTAGTTTTATATCAGTGTACAGATTTTGACTTTAGGAATTTTAATAAAAATGTGTGTATATATATATATATATATACATACATGTGTATACATATGTATGTGTTATGTGTGTATATTGATATCACTTTAACTTCATTCTCCACAAACCTTTGATGACTCACTTGGACTTTCTGCAGTGTGCTTAAGCATCCTGGGTTGGCCTTTATCTTTCTTTCTCTGTTTTGGAAAAAATCTAATCATTTTACCCTAGGACAAAACTTTATTTTGCCATACATAGTTCTTATCTTAGAAAGTCTTTCACTGTAACATTCTTTACCAAACATATATCCTCATACTTTAATTTTTCTCCTACTTGCTACTTTCCCTTTATTTTATTTCCTTCATCAATATCATGACAAAGTAACATAACAAATTTAGCAAATCATTTAAAATAAAACTGAGTCCAAATTACACTTGTAACCTAGTCTATAACAAATTAATATTACCTGATTATTATATTATTGTAATTACATTATTTATTACAAGCTTATGTCTATTGCCAGTCTCAGGCAGATTTTATTGTTGCTTGGATTTCTTCAAAAAAAACCTTTTATACACATTTTTCTCTTGGCTTCTCATGACTTTGGGAGTTACAGAATGTAACATTCCTGAAGGAATTGAACAAAACTACAAATCTTCCAGCAACCTTGAAGGTAAAACCATATCAGTAGAGGCAAAAGCAGAAGGAAGATAAAATACCCAAAGAGCCAACAATCAGTACATGCTAACCCTGTAATCACAGTTTCAGATACAAAAGACATCTGCTCAAAAGAAGAGCTGGGAGAGAGGGTAAAGTATTTGCTTTTGAGTAGGAGTGTCAAGGAGAAGAAAAGAGAGTGTGTCCAGTACTGCAAACTGGACAAGAGGCTTGTTGTTCAGGCCAGCGTTGACAGACGGGACAGAGCATTTGTATTTGAAACAGGTCAGACATGAAGAAGGGGACTTGTAGCCAAATGGTACTGAGGTCCCCATGAGACTAGGTTTCACTTTATTTCATTTCCCAAATAATTTGTAACTGTTTTTTTAATTGTATTTTTTTAACTCTACCATTTCTCGTTTCTTCCCCAATCCCTCCTGTGTACACCTGTATGCCCCTCTTCCTTGATCCCTCTTGAGATTATGGTCCCTTTCTTTGTTATTGTTATATATAGCTAAATATAGAAATACAACCTGCTCAGTTCATTTGGTGTTACCTGTGTGTACATGAGTGCAGGGCTGACCACTTGGAATTGGATAATGAGTGAAGGGGCTCATCCCTGAAGAAAACTATTCGTCGGACTCTCAGCGTTCCTTAATCGAATGTAGCTCTTTTTCTGTGGGTGGGATTCCGTGAGATTCCACCCTCCTGTGTTAGCACGTCTATTGGTGGTGTGCTTTTTCCAGTCTTGTTTAGGTAGTCATATTGTGGGTGTGTCTTAAGTTGCACTTCCCTGTCATTTCTACAGAAACAATCTCACAGATTTCCTGAATCTCTGTCTCTTACAACTTTCCATCCCTTCTTCTATGATGTTCCCTCAGCCTTGAGTGCAGGAGTTGGGTTGTAGATGTCTTAGTTGGGACTGGGCAACACAGGATCACTTTTTCTATACATTTTTTGACCAGTTGTGCTTTTTTTCTGTTAATGGTCACCATCTGTTGCAAAGAGAACTTTCTTGGATTAGGAGTGTGAGCTACACTTATGGGTTTAACTATGGGTATAAGGATAAATATTTAGAATGCAGTTGTGAATTACGCTGGTCTAGTAAAGTGGCAATAATAGGTTCTCTTCTAAGATCTATGACCTCACTTGTCCCAAGGAGTTGACTCGGTTTCTAGTACTAGTCATTATTTCCCTACTATTGAAGTGTAGTGGTAGCACCCACACTACCACCACCCGTTCACCATGTCTGAGCGAAGGGCTGTGGATCGAAAAACAGAGACAAGAGACAGCGGGTCATTCACCTCAGCAGAATGCCGAATGCCGTTTATTGAAAGAGGGAGGAAACCTTAAATACAGGCTTACAGCACAATGGAGGATCCCCGGAGGGCAGAAGTTCACTACCGAATGTTCTACATTCTTGCATCTAAGCTGTTAAAGCCCAATATGCAGGATACACAGACAAGGAACTTGCCTTAAGCGTTCAGTGGGGTGGAAACTGGTAGGGAATCAGCATAGGGTGGACATCAAGGTCAAGGCCAGCAAGGAAGGCAACAGCTACCCAAAACGGGGGCCAGGGCCCTACATTGGAGTGACCTTAAGTCTAGTTACACAGCTGTTGGTTACTACCAAGATAAGAATGCCACTGTTACTGGGTTAAGTGGGTTATTGTGCCACATGGACATTTTGTAGTTCCAAGGTTTTCAACTGTGTAGAAATATTGGTTGTTTCCTTCCCCTGAAAGCTTGTGTGGCAGCTTCTGGTACTGTGGAGGTTAGTCCTCAAGGAGGAGGCTTTCAAGTCAAATCTAACTTGTGTCCTCTGGATCTTCTGTCTGTGGAATGGCCATTTTCACAATATTAATTCTATCAACCAATGAGCATAAGATGCATTTTCATTTTCTAATGTCTTTTTTCTCCTGAGAGACTTAAAAAAAAAAAACAACAAAATCATATGTAAAGGAACTTGTATGTACATGGTTACTGTGGCACTATTTACAACAATCAAGCTATGGACTTAGCCTAAATGGTCATCAACAGATGAGTATAGGAAGTGTGGCATGTATTAAAGGGGAAGCATTATTCAACCATGAAGAACAATGAAATCATTCCATTTGCAAAGACATGGATGAAATTATAAATCATGGTGCAGAAAAACAAGTGTGACATGTTTTCACTCTTATGTGACAGCCAGAAAAAGATTACAATGACCTGAACTTAGTAGGGGGACTAGTATGGAGGGGTCAAAGGGCGTGGAGAAGTGGGGAAAGGGGGTTAGATAAGGAAGTAGTCAGAAAGGAGGCTGTGGTGGTATTGTGTTCGCCAAAATATTGTGTACCTTAATAAACTTATCTGGGGTCAGAGACAGAACAGCCACAATGTTAAACAGAGGTTAGGGAGTGGTGGCAACCCTGTTGCTATGGCACACACATGGAGATCTAAAGCTAATCCATGGCAAGTTCTCTTCTTCCACTGTGTGGATTCTGGGGATTGAACTACCCACTAAAATATATCCCTAACTCATGACTATGTAATTTTCACCTTTTAAAGATTTATTTTTATTTATGTGCCAGCCACATGTTTACAAGTACTGTTGGAGGCCAGAAGAGGGTACCAGATGCCCTGCAGCTGGAGTTACAGGAAGTTGTGAGTGTGATGTAGGTGTTGGAAACTCCAGTCCTCCAGAAGGTCAGGAAGTACTCTTAAGCATCTCCCCAGCTCCATAATTTCAATGATGGCTTAATGCATACTTTCCTCCTCTGAACTAATTCAGAAATCAGTTGTACAACTGTATAATAATGCACATATATGTAACATATAGAGATTAAATATATATGTAATGTATTTGCCAATATTAGTAAAAATTGGGAGAAAATTATATTGAGCTAAAGAAATAACTGGTATTAAATTTATCATTACAACAATATACTATTGGTTTATAAAAAATATATCATTGGTTTTGTAAACAGGTGTATGATGCATAACAATAACACTTTAGAAAAAGCAACAAAACAATATGAGTAACAGTTCTTTTAACGAGTGGAAACAGCCTACTAAAAATCTAAAGCTGATTCATTTGACAAACCATTCAGCAACCGTTTAAAAAATAAAGGCGTGAAAAGATCATTAAAATGCTACATTAGAAAATCTGACAGTAAAGCAAAAGGAAGAAAGACAGGAACGAGGAGCCACACCACACATCCATGAACAGTTACAGATAGACGCACGCCTCTGGAGACAATGATGGTGAATGAGACTGTATCAGGGAGTCAAGGAAAAGGGCAGAAGTGATTCAGGAAACTCTGAGACGAGTGCAAAGATGCGGTACATGGTCACTGATGGTAGCAGCTGGAAGAGTGCTTAGATGGATGTCTCTATCCATACATGGAACTATCTCAGAGTATAAAGTGCACATAGGAGCTGCCTCCAGCTTCCCACTGTACAGCACGCGTGTTCCATAACCCAGAAATACTTTCTTAACTAAATAAAAAATTTTGAAGAAATACAAAAGAACTCGAGCCAGTAGGCTAAGCATAATCCATAATTCTTGGAGGAAAAAAGGTAAACCTAAAATAAACGAAAAGAAAAAAATAACTGAGAAGTAGAGCAGGAATATAGTAAAGAAGTAAAGAAATACCACTGCCGCGATCTTAATATCGTCATGGAAGTGTTGTTTTGACCCCTCATCAAAGAAGCTTCTTTTTGCAATAGGTGGAGACTATCAGAGATCCATAAATGGCCAAATGCATAAAATAAATACCTATGGGGTGCCTGGCCTCAGTTGATACATCTGCAAAGCAACCCGTACACCCGAGGCTCAGGGAAGATCGTGGAAGAGCGTGTAGAAAGACTGTAAGGAGTAGAGGGCCAGGCTGCCTGCTGCTAGATAGCATCTTCTTGGCGTGACAGAAAAACAACACCCATAAAATCACAACACGATTGTCCGAACAAGACCTGCCTAATTACAATGCCAGTTGATATGCCGTGTCGTCAGGAGAAATTTCACAAGGTCTCGCCATGAGATGACCAGCTACAGGCAGTCAATGGCTGCTGAGAAAGGGAGAATCGGCTTTCTCCACGAGCAAGCTTAAACTGCCACAAAGCTTATGCAATCAATGCTGTCAGCCCTGTACACATGTACATACGAGCAACATTAAATAGACTCGGGAAATGACCTGGAGCCTGTGTACAAAGTTCTCAATAAAATACATTTAAAATTAATAAATAGACAAACCTTTATAGCTAAACTGGCCAAGAAACAGAAGACTCAAATTACTGATTCAGAAAGAATCAGGGCTCATTATATCACACTTACCAAAATAATTTTTAGAGGATATATAATGAACAGTTGTACACAAACAAATGAAGTTGGACAAAACAGAAAATGTCACAGAAAGCCGAGAACCATCATAAATGACGGGAAAAAAAGTGAGAGTTCTAGGGAGGATGGTGGCCTACAATTTTTTTTAGTGTGGCTGTGAAGGAGGAGAGTGAGAATAACAAAGGAGCAACCGTATCCTGAGAAAGAAGATCATCCCAGATCAAAGCAGGCACGAAGAAAACCGGCAAGTATCTTGCAACTCCAATCCCTACTCCCCTGGGACATGCGACCAGAAACAGCCGTGGTTTGATAAGCCAGGTGGCCTTGCTGACAACGGACTGGAATTCCTAGCCATATTAGGAACCCTGCTTGTCAAACGACTTAAATCCAGTGTGGGGGTTTGTTCTCAAGAAATCCACTTGTAACTCCTCAGATCACAGAATGCTACAGGCAGGCAGCATTTTGAGAGAAGGCCTATTGTTTGAGGCTGGGTTATCTTGGGGACCGGCAAACAGTGAACAATCAAGTTAGGGAAATTGAGGACTCTGCCGCGGTGTCTGGGAAGAGGGCAAGGTCAGACACAGACTCGCTGAGAAGTTTGAGTTAGCAGAGCTCGCACTGTGGAGGGTCGCTGGCCCCGTCTCTGTGGTGAGCAGTGAGCGCATGGTCCACCTGGTCCGTGGATTGCTTGGGACCCACAGCTGCCTCTCTACTCTCTGTTTCTGGAGAGACTAAAAACTGTAATTATTCAAAGTAATCCCATAAGGTGGTGTCCTGCTGGGCAGGCTCTGAGCGCACTGAGATCAGTGGGCAGAGTGGCTGGTTCCCATGATTAGTGTTACCCAGTGTAGAACGAACCATGGTTTGTTTCCCCCCTCTCTGGTACACTCAGGAAACACCTCTCGCCTTGGACATTTCCTGATCTTAGCATATCTAGAGTGAGAGGGAAACTGCCTGACCCACAGGCCACAGAGCTCTTTTGTGTCAAAAGTGATATCCCATATGCCAAGAAGAGAAGTTCTACCCTAGCAACACACTCTAGATGGGTCCAGCGTTCAGTCCGCTTTCAGCACCAACTCACAGAGCGAAGACAGAGAAAGAAAACCTCCCCAGCTCCGTAGACCTGACAGGTTCTAATATCAGAGACCTGGAGAAATCTTCTTAATCTGGAAAGTCTTGTTTCTTTTAGCCATATGCTTAGTCTTGCTATTTAAAATATTTACTTTAATTGCATGTATATGTGCATGTGCCTGAGTGTAGATATGTGTACCACGTGCTGGAGTGTATGCGTGTGTACCATGTGCATGCAGGTATCACTGGAGGTCAGAGGGCACCCTTCATCTGGAATTACAGATGGCTGTAAGCTGCTTCATGTGGGCGCTGGAACCTGATCCTGGATCCTCTGCAAAAGCACTAACACCTAACACTCCCACTGGCCCCTAGCATTACTTTTCTATACTTTACTTTCTAAATTTTTTTTGCATGGATTAAATGCATTCGTTATTAATGCCAAGTCACCAATAATACATCAGTGTCACATGAAGGAGAAAAATAAAGCACTTCCCCTTGGAGTCGTTTAACCAAGATGGAGTTCTTAAGATGAGTTCTAGCCAAGGCTTCACCCAGAGCACCTCTTTACACCTTCCCCCTGTAGCAACACAATGGTCCGGCAGGATTGCTGCTGAGCAGGCTGACCTGAGTGGGAGGAGAGCACTGACTCCCCAAAGCTGTCCTCTGCCTTCCACACTTGCTGTGTAAGGTCCCCTTCCCATCTGCACAAAATAATTAGCCAACATAATCAGTTTTAAAAACCCTTGCAAACAGAGTCCAACAACATGTTAGAAAGACAATACACCACGATCAAGTTGTTTTCCACCTAGGGAGGCAGTGATGTTAGCTCACAGAGAAGTCAATAATCACAATTCAGCTTAAAACAGAACTAGGAACAAAAATCAAGTGACTGTCTCAAGAGACGCAGAAAAAGTCCCCGACAAAGTTCAACATCCCTCAGAAGAAGCGAGAAACAGAAGGCTCATACCTCAACATGATAAAAAACCATCTCTGTCAAACGTATAGCTAACATTATCCTAGACGAGAAAAACCCGGAAAGCATTTCCTCTAATAAAAAGAATGAGGCGAGTGTGCTCTCTCCGTTCTCACTGCGTAGAATGCACGACTTCTTAGCCAGAGCAACCAAGACACGAGAAATTTAAAAACGGATACAAGTGGGAAAGAGGAAATCGAAGAACTCCTACTTAAAGAAAGCCCGATCCTATGCTTAAAAGGCTCAGAAGACTCCACCGGAAATGACGGAGAAAAAAGAGACAGTCATTACATCAATTCAAACACAGCTTTAGCGGCACAGCTTCCTGGTGGGGAAAGAGAAGCTCTGCTTCCGAAGGTAAGCCAGTTGGAACTGGGTGATATTATGCTCTGGGCAAGCCACGGCCCTCCCAGATCTAACTGATCTCAAGCCAGTTGCAGGTTTTGGTGAGCTAATGAGTGGGATTGCAGTGGAGAATTCTATCATCTCACACCATGCAACTCAGTGGCCATACGTCACCGTGAGAGAAAATCTATGTTTGAAAACTGAGCCATCCAGTGACTAGCTTCTCAGCCATGCCCATGTGAGTGGTCCTGGTTAAATCCAGCAGGCCGTGAAGCAAAAATAAAAAAAACATGGAAGTGGAACTGGGACTTGGTCTGAGGGGGGAAAGTTGGTGGGGTTAGGAGAGTGAGAGAGGGTAGAGTGTGACCAGAATGCATTATATACATATATGAGATTATAAAAGAATAAACTAATTTTAAAAGATGAGCTACTCTGGGGGACTAAGAACAAGGAGCAATTTTATATGTCAGGGAGCCTCAGTGTGGTCTGCCACAGCCTGTGGACGATTGGAGGCCCAGGGACGGAGTTGCAGAGGTGGCCGGGTGGTTGGAATCCGACAAACCAGAGTCCATTCAGCAGGAGGGTCATCTCAGACAGAGAAAGACAGCCTGTCCTGTGTAGCCAAGAACAGGTCTCATCGTCTGAGCATAACTCTCAAGTTTGATACCTTCGAGCCTGAGGTCTCTTAGTGGATCAAACTCTAGAGCCATCTATCTGTTGTTTCCTGCAGTGCATCCCAAGGATTCTGCAGGCTGCTTGGTGTCCAACAGCTGCATCCCTCCAACTAGAGCACCAATTATCATGAAGTGCTCTAGTTTGCTCTCAGTGGCTGTGATAAACGCCACAACCAAAAGCAACTGGGTAAGGAAAGTCTTTATTTCATTTTACAACTGCAAGGTCACAATCCACCACTCATGGAAGTCAAGGGAGAAGCCCAAGGGAGGAACCTGAACAGAAACTGATGCAGAGGCTATGCAAGAATGCTGCCTACTGAGTCGGTCCCTATGGCTTGCTCAGCCTGTTTTCTCATGCAATCGTGGATTGCTGGACCAGGACTGGCACCATCCATAATAGGCAGGGCCCTCTCACATCAATAATTAATCAAGACAATGCCCCACAGACATGGCCACAGGCCAATCTAATGGAAGTAATTCTTCAATTGTTCCCTCTTCTAGGTAACTCTAGCCTAGGAAGTCTTGAAAGTACAAACACAGACACTCTGCCTACACCAGTGGTTCTCAACCTGTGGGTCGGGACTGTAGTGCCTAGGCTACCACCCCTTCACCATGTCCGAGTGAGGGGCTGAGGATTAAAAAGAGACAAGACAGCGGGTCATTCATCTCAGTAGAATGCCGAATGCCGTTTATTGAAGGAGGGAGGAAACCTTAAATACAGGCTCACAGCACAGTGGGAGAACCCCTGAGGGCAGAAGTTCCCTACCAATGTTCTACATTCTTGCATCCTAGCTGCTTATACCAAATGCAGGATACACAAACAAGGAACCTCTGTTAAGCTGTTTAGGAGGAAGGAAACCGGCAGAGAATTAGCATAGGGAGGACACCTGATCAAGGTCAGCAAGCAAGGCAACAGCTACCAAAGTGGGGGCGGGCAGGGCCCAACACACGACCTCTTTGGGAGTTGACCAACCTTTTCAAAGGGGTTGCCTAAGACCATCAGAAAACACAGATAATATTTGCATTTAAGATTCATAACATTTGCAAAATTACAGTTATGAAGTAGCAACAAAAATAATGTTATGGGTGAGGGTCATCACAACATGAGGAACTGTATTAAAGGGTCGCAGCATGAGGAAGGTTGAGAACCACTGGCCTACACAGATCTTAGTGTTCGGTTGTTTTCCGTTCTCTCAATACATTTAGGAGACACAGGTCCAAGCTAGAACACGAGAACAATTGGGGAACTCTCCAGGAGGGTGAGAGGACCCATGCAGCAAAGCTAAGTGTGAGTAGCAGAGGATTTGGGTTGGCAGAGAAGGAAAGCTACAAAAGAGAATACAGTCCTGGCAGATGCTGGACCCTTGCACAGTACAGGCTCAGCAACAGCATAAACCATAGGAAAGATGGACATCACAAGGTCAAATAAGAACATCCCCCAACATCCCTGCCACCGCTCACTGTATAACTGGAGTCTCCGGTTCTGAAGGCCCTAGAAGTAGAAACTCTAACTTTACCCTTTTTAATTGTCCTTCCTCCCTCCCTCCCTCCCTGCCTGCCTTCTGTCTTTCCTGCCCCCCCCAAGATAGGATTTCTCTGTGTAGTTTTGGTGCCTGTCCTGGATCTCACTCTGTAGACCAGGCTGGCCTCGAACTCACAGAGATCCGCCTGGCTCTGCCTCCCGAGTGCTGGGATTAAAGGCATGCACCACCACCACCACCACCACCACCACCACCACCACCACCACCTGCCTCCTTTTATTTCTTTTAGAGTGCATGCTATTCTCACAGAGGACCCAAGTTTGATTACCAGCACCCAAGCTGAGCAGCTCACAACTGCTTGAAACTCCAGCGTCAGGGTGATCCAGCATGATCATGATCATGATGAGCATCTGCACTCACATGCAACACAAATGAAAGTCATAAAATATGTCATAAAAAGAAGATCCACACATAAAACAGGAAGAGATAGCCACACCAACAGATGCACAAATTTCAATACAGAAGTACAAGAAACATGAAAAAAAAAAACAAAACAAGGCAACATTAACCCTCCAAAAGATTATAATTCCTCAACTACTGAGCTCAGAGGTATTTAAATAGGTAACGTATCAAATAAATGGGCACAGAAGAGAAAACTGGAAAAGATTCTGTATCCTTCCTCATCTGCAACTTTCAGCTGACTTAGGAATCTGGTAAGGAGTCATCATCTAACCTATGAGCAGGTCATGCTTTTGGTTGGTGGTTTCATCAGGGCCCTGTGTTGAGTGAACTCAGCTGAGTAAGTGGTGCTTGCAAGTGTCTGGAGTTCCTTCTGCCTCTCCTTTGGTAGTTTATCAGAGGAGATAAATTACCTTATCTTTCTGATTCTGAGGCAGGCTTTTATGGTACCTGATGTGGTCTCGGATGATTCGAATCCTCCTGTCTTTACCCTCTGAGTGCTAAGGTTGCAGCCATGGACCATGTTGCATGATTTTATGCAGTACTGGGGACTGAGCCCAGGTCTTTATGAATATTAGGCAAGCACACTTATCAACTGAGCTACAGCCCCAGTCCAACTTGTTCTCATCGTTCATGACATTTTTTTCCAAGAATTTGTATAGACCATTATTTTATCAGATGTTGTTTGGTTTGAATTTGTTGATATTTCTTCATGATCACATTTAAGGTATGACTGTGTACAGTGTTGTGGAATAATCCTTCTGTACACTGTGACTGTGAATATGTATTACTCTCATTGGTTAATAAAGAAGCTGATTGGCCTATAGCAAGGCAGGATAAAGTTAGGCAGGACAATTAAACTGAGGATGTTGGGATGAAGAAGGGCGGAGTCAGGGGAGACACCAGCCAGCTGCTGAGGAAGCAGGACATGTAGAAAATGAGGTAACAATCCATGAGCATAGATAAAAAATATGAGTGAATTTAAGTGTAAGAGTTAGCTAGTAACAAGCCTGAGCTATCAGCTGAGCATTTATAAATAATATTAAGCCTCTGTGTCAGTTATTTGGGAGCAGGCAGTCAAGACAGTTCGGAATATGATTCCTTGTAAAAGCTCAGTGGAATCAGTTCATCTTCTACCCAGCTACTGGTTTCTAAATAAAATTTCCCATTAAATGGAAAAAGGATCCTTACAGAGCTGATTTAAAAACTGTGACATGAAGGCACAGGTGTGCCTAGGATGCTTTACTTTGCCAAAGTAAGGAACTGCTCAAAAAAAAAAAAACCATTCATTTGCACAAGCTAGCTGAAGAGAGTCCAGACATCCAAACAGAACAAACTGAGCATCAAAATATTAGAATACTAAGGATTGTATGCTATTAAATAAAATAGGAACTCATACTCATAATGGATAAATTCATAAGCAATGGAGAAGCCAAAATCCTTTAGTATAAGAGAATAGCCCTGAAACTGTAGAAAGAGTGTTGGAGTTAGAATATTACTATTTTTAAAGGCATGATTTTTTTTTTCCCGAGACAGAGTTTCTCTGTGTAGCTTTGCGCCTTTCCTGGAACTCACTCTGTAGCCCCGGCTGGCCTTGAACTCACAGAGATCCTGGCTCTGCCTTCCGAGTGCTGGGATTAAAGGCATGCGCCACCACCACCGCCTGGCCAATGGTGAAGTTTATAAAAGCCAGAATCATTAGAGAATACTAAATCTTGAAGCATAAGTTTGATGAAGAAGGGGTATTTGCACAGTCCCAAATATTGTCCTACAAATTCCTAATGAATTGTGGGGAAATGTGGTGAGCCACAGGAATATGAAATAGAAGTCCAGCTGTATATTATAAGCTATACCTTGATGAGTTCCTGCCCTGACTTCCCAGGATGATGGACTGTCACTGCTCTAGAGGTGGTGGGACCTGGGGGAACAGGACCAATAAATGAGGTAGACCAAAGTCTCATGCAATAGCCAACTTTATTCAGCGCATCAGACAATTTATACTCTGAGGGTTCATAAAGGTCACATGAGTAAAGTTCTCATGAGTTCAAGCTGTAGACAATCCCAAGGACAAGCCACATGTGGCAAAAACATGTTTTCCCACAGAGGCATCGTGGATAGCTTAAGCATTTCATTGAATAACAACAGCAAGCAAGAATGGGTGATCTGAAGTCCACTCACTCCTGTCTGCCACACTTGGGAGAGGCACGAAAGCGCAGTCCGAGAACCATTCTGTGTTTTGGAGAAACGGAGGTCACAAGACAAGATCCTGTCTTTTTTTCTCGGAGTGTTCTCATAAGCACTCTCAGAATTCTCCTCACACGACTCCCTTCCTGGACCATGTTCTGATATCTCCACTTTTTTTTATTTTTAAACACAGGATATCCAGAGTGGTTTTGATTTGAGACGTGGTTGATAAATCTAATTGTCATTTGATGCATGAGTATCCTATAAGCAAGCAAATATAAACGTAACGAATGATATTAGAACAGTGAAAATATTGTGTGTAATACTCTGCCACCAAGAACAGGGATCCAAACTATGTCCAGTGCTATGGGTGACATTATTATATTGATCAGAAAAATCTAGAGAGTAGCTTGAAAAGACACCCATATGATTAGAAGTTCTGGTATCTTGTAGAACATAAACCCACATTTGCCTTTAATAGTAATACAAATATTATGATGTCCTATGCAAATTGGAAGTGATTTAAATCTCAAGGAAAAAATGAAGCACAATCCCTTCTGCAGAAGAATGAATAAATCTATTATGGTCCCAAGGTCCAGTGATAAACACAGAGTCATTATTAAAGATAACAGGCGCTGAATCCATCCAGTCTACAAGTTGAAGCAAAGGACGATGAGGAAGATAAGATAAATACACACATTCAGAGGCACTCACCACAGATGCACAGGTCAAAGCAGCTAGCTTCACCAAAAAGACACTCCCAGGTGACATAGGGCTCAGTGTGTTTCACAGAATAACTTCTCCCTTGGTACATGGGGCCTTAACTTAGCCCCAGGTGGGCAGACTTGATTCCTGATGATATGGTCAACATCTCCTTTTGGCCTTTAGCTGGCAGTTTGCTATCTTTCTGGTGACTTCCACTGTCTCCTCACCCTCTGCTGTTGTCCTCGATGGCCGGGGCCTGGAGGAGCTGAAGAGGAATCCATGTTCCAGTGGATCCATCTGCAATGGCAGATGGACACCCCTTCCCGATTTTCTTCGGTCAACCGGGCTTCCAAGTCTCAAACTGTTTAAACCACACAGGCCTATCTAAAGGCAGTTCAGAATGTTCCATAGAGAAATGTTTTTGAGCTCTTGAACATATATCACCTTGAGGCAAGTTTTAAAAATTAAGAGTAAGTAAGGAAAGTGCATGGATATCCCTTGGTTCTCCCCTGATTTTTTTATTTTTATTTTTTAATAATTGTTGCTTTAATGTTCTATGTGCTCATTCAATTATGCCCTCCTGGCCTTGAGATTTATAAGGAATGCCTGTAATATGATTAATATTCCACTCTTTATAGAAATTCTTAAATTTTTAACTACTATAGACTGGTCTATTTTCGGCTTTTAGAAGTAGACACTCACATTAACTGCAAAAGTTTGTATCAGAGAAGCACATTCTCTGAGGACGAGGTACAGCCCACAGAAACTTAGAATATGTATTAATGAAAATGTGCAGGTACAACATCTGGGGCCGAAGAGCAAAGTGAGTGGCAGCCAATTGCCACAGTTGATTAGAATTTTTAACTGTGGGATTAACTTCAGCTACACGACTATAGTATACATAGTCAAGTCATGACTGTGACAGCACAAATATGACATTCCTGCAGAGGTTGTCTCGCTTGTCTAAGTGGGACGGGGCACTCTGTACATGAAGTCTATTAGTATTAATGTGTAGGTGTTGATGTTCCTGTTCTGGAGAAGTAAAAATAGGGCGGGTGAATGTATCAATCAGCTTGCTGATTTCCTTCTGCAATAAAACCAGGGAGGTAGAGTGTGCACAAGTATGAGTAATAAACAAAGGATGTGTGCAGGTTTTAGCCAGATGTTGTAGCTCCTGTAGTAATGGGAGCGTATCAGGATACGGAGACAAAATTTAAGTGGTTTCTATTGCTGGAAATACTCCTACAACATAAACAGAATCTGAAACGATACTTAGGGGCTTATAAATTAATCATAATAGACAAAACAGTGAGTTCCATTTGTTCGGCTGAGGGGAAAAAAAGTATTAGTAGATTGATGAATATCCGGATCATGAATCCTTCTTAACCCGCAGAAGAACTATTGATAAAATAAGTATTTGCCTGTGGAATGGGAGAAGGTTGGACAATTTTTATCATCATAAATTCAGTTTGTATGAGAAAAATCCCATAGCTTACTTACCAGCTGGATAATGATTTCCTATCCTTCCATAGTAATCTGCAAATGAAAATTTAAAATCCAAAGAGTTCTACAATGCTCTTTAAAACTGATTGTTAAGGGTAATATGATACGGCAAGGATCAAATCCATAACATTGTTGACATTGGGTCTTCTTCCCCTGATTTACTAATTGAGCAAGAAGAGGAAGGTAAACAGTTTGCATTTTCTGGCCCTTATGGTGAAAATAAATCCATTCCAAAGGTTTATCCTCTTGTGCTATCACACCTGTAGGAGACAATTTAGTGGGGAAAATAAGTAGGTTTAAATGCAGTGAAAAATCCACACCATACACAAATGCATGTTTTAGTCGGGATTCAAATAGCTATAGTTCTTCCTTTGCCTCTCGAGACAATATATGAGGATTATCCAATGCCATTTCTCTTTTTAGAGTCTTAAATAGATTGGTTAGTGCTTAGGTATTCCTAAAGTAGGACAGAGCCCATTAATAATCCCTAACAATTTCTGAAAGTTGTTAAGTGTTTTTTTAATTTATATTATTATTAAGAAATTTTCTATTCATTTTACATACCAACTACAGATTCCTCTCTCCTCTCTCCTCCTGTCCCCCAGCCTTCCCCTCTAACCCACCCCCTATTCCTACCTCCTCTAAGTCAAGGTCTCCCATGGGGAGTCAGCAGAGCCTGGTGCATTCAGTTGAGGCAGGTCCAAGCCCCTCCTCCCTGCACCAAGGCTGCGCAAAGTGTCTCACTATAGACACTGAACTCCAAAAAGCTGGCTCATGCACCAGGGACAGGTCCCAATCCCACTGCTGCCTGGGGGCCCCCTAAACATGTTAAGCGTTTTTAAGTTGTCTTGTCTAATGGACATTTTGTGTGTGTGTGTGTGTGTGTGTGTGTGTGTGTGTGTGTGTGTGTGTTTTAACATTTGTTCTAATAACTAGTTGTCCTAAATATTGTACCGTGTCTGATATTTGTACCTTTTTGGGTACAAAGCCCATTTTTTTTTAAAGATTTATTTATTTATTATGTATACAGCATGTATGACTGCAGGCCAGAAGAGGGCACCAGATCTCATTACAGATGGTTGTCAGCCACCATGTGGTTGCTGGGAATTGAACTCAGGACCTTTGGAAGAGCAGTCAGTACTCTTAACCTCTGAGCCATCTCTCCAGCCCCACAAAGCCCATTTTTATGTAGCATATCCTGATTTGTGTCATGTATAGATTGTGGCTCTTCTTTGGAAGTGACTAACAGGATATCATCCATATAACGAATAGTATAAGTGAGGGAGGGCTTGTCTCACAGGTTCTAAAACCTTTCCTACATGGCATTGACACACACAGAGTAGGGGAGTTTGTCATACCTTGAGGTATTACAGTCCATTGATAGCGGAGCTGAGGTTCTTTATGATTGAGTGAGGGAACAGAAAAGGTGAAACGCACCCAATCACTTCCAACATAAGCAAGGAAAGAGACCCGTGAATCCTGCCTGTCTGCCTTTCATCACACCAGGCTGCTTTTGGAGAATGTAGGACTTTGTTGATTCTGATGATTTTTCTAACAGTGGGTCTTTATGGAACAGTGATTGGGATGAATGCGTATAGTATAAAAGCAATCTTTTAAATTCAAAACTATTAAAGGCCAATCTTTAGTAAACCAGGCCGTAAAGCCCCCATTGGCCACATGGTGGCATTAACATTCTGCAGGTCCATAAACAATTTCCATTTATCAGATTTCTTTTTAATTACAGAAACAAGAGGACACAGGTCTCGCCTGCCAGAAGACCAGGTAATCTGCCTCAGGATCTCCCCCGCTCTCCCCGTTACCTCAGACTCTATTCTCAGGGGCACCCCTAGTGCTGCAACAGAATACTAGCTGCAGCTTCCCCTAACCCCTGTCCACACCTCCTGTGGATCCCTCAGACCTACCCCTGGCCTCCCCTTCAGCCAGCCTTCAACACCAGCAAGCATATCCTATCCCAGCCCCACAACACGCCAGACAAGCAGGGCAGTAAAACAGTCAATGCGCTCTCTGAAAATCCAGAGAGGAAACAGAAACCAAAGAACAAAACACCTAGTTAAGACAAGACCAGATATCAGTACCTAGAATTACAACCACCCCAAACCCAGATGCCTAGATCCCAGTGCAAAAAGCACAATCAATAACAGCCAAGACAATGTGTCTCCACTAGAGCCCAGCTATACTACCACAGCAGATCCTAGATATTCAGCAGAGCTGAAGCATAAGAAAAAGACCCTAAAACCAACTGTATGAAGATGATAGAAGTCCTTATAGAGGAAATGAAAAAAATTCCTTAAAGAAATCCAGGAAAACATAAACAAACAATTGGAGAAAATGAATAAATTCCTTAAAGAAAGCCAAGAAAAAACAAACAGATGAAAGAAACAAATAAAACTGGTCAAGACCTGAAAATGGAAATAGAAGCAGTAAAGAAAACACAAACTGAGGGAATTCTGGAAACAAAA
>CABHPP010136317.1:7592-32978 GCA_902168425.1 Peromyscus attwateri | reverse complement strand
GCTGAATCAGAATGAAAACAGTCTGTGGAAGTGTCTACCCCGTGTTAACGACGTGAAAGTTATAAACACAACAGCAAATATTGTTACTGACTTCAAGGGTTGACTTGAAACCAGCTAGTGCACCGAGCAAAACTCTCCAGTCCTGGAAAGTTCTGGGAACTTATGTAACAAGATAAATTCAACAACCATACATCCCACCTATATGAGATGGCAGCCTAACTGTGAAAACGAGGCTGTGCTTCCCAACATGCTGCACTACCCAGAATGCCCTAGGGCTAAGCACAAACAAGTCTTTCTGGTGGCCTGGGATGAACTATATCCATGGTGGTAGCTATTTCTACTAATGCCTAGCCAGACGCTCCTCAAGCCTACTTCTGTCTCTGAAACACACAACGCTGGTGAATTTCCCAGCATGGAAGAACTGTGGTTGTAAGAGCCATGTGACTGAGTTCAATGTGAACATAGCAGCATATGCCCTGTCTAGGACTAGCCCAGGAAGCCATGCCTCATCGTATCTCCCGTGTTTCTTCCATCCTCTAACAGCTAGAAGCAAAGGTACCAGAGAACTCCAAGACCCACGGGATTGCAAAGCCACTGAATGAAAACAGCGTGGGGCCTGGGTTGTGACCAAAAGGAATCTATAATGAGCCACAGAGCAGCACATAAGCTTCTGTTACATTACTGCTAACCAGTGGCTTCATAGCTGCCAGTCTGTGCTGAGCAACAAGCAGAGAACACTGCCGTTATCGGCATGATTTTTGGTGAAATATTAATTATGGAGTCTGTAAACTGCTTTCTAGCTCTATTTCAAAATCTTTTGTCCAGGGTTAATATATCATATAAAACATAATCTCATTAAAAGTGGCAAGGGTGTGTCAGTGATCTGGGTGCAAACTTCAGAACTCAGAGAGAGTGCACATGAGCAGAGGAGAAAGAAAGCCTGGAAAGAATTTGGTGCCAACAAACTAGTGGTTATGTGTTTTCCATTCTCCCAAGAGTTCATCCAGGACCATGACTCTGACAGACTCATGGGGAAGCACTGGGTACATTCTAGGGAGTGATCAAAACATAAAGTACTATGATGGCTCTGTTTCCCAAACCTACATGCTTGCCCTTGCCTCTCTTAGACTGGCTGCAGCTACATCTTCAGCTGGCATGGAATGTTTCTATCCTGATGGCCCCCCAAAAGTAAAAACTCATCTGCTGGCCTCGACCTTGCAGCCCCCTTGTGCTGAAGAGAGGAGAATAATCAACGGCTTCACACTTACCCTATGCTGGAAACAGGATGGAGATTGTGTCAGTAAATCCTCTCATCCTTTCTTGAGCCAGACACCACTGTTTTCACCTCACAGACATGGCAGACTGAAGCTCACAGCAAATAATTTACCCAACATCACACAGCTGAGGTAAGGAGGAACTGCAACGATGCTCTTCATGTGTGCCAAACACCACACCTGATTGGAATTCTCCCCTGAACAGCTAACTAACTACACCCAGTGATGCGAGGAACCTGCTCATTCCAGCAGCAGAGAGACAGTGGTATCTTCAGGGTTCCTTCCAGCTGGTTATTAAACAGGTTGGTATCTTGAAAGCTGCTATAACACAAGTACTTACATAATGGAGATCAGCAAATGCCACAAACACAACCATCAGGGTTTTTTATTCCTCCTTAGAAACATTACTGGGAATGCTGTCCTATCTGGCCCCACTCTGTTGTGGTTGAAATGCTCCGTTTGTTTGAAATTTCAGGAATAGGAAAAAGCAAAAGCTCTTGGTTGCAGACTTCATTAGCAAAAACTTACAAAAGTAAAGGCCAGTGTTACAGAGACAAGAAGGAGAGGAAGAAGCATGTCTCTCCCTTCATGTGGCTCAAGCTTCTGATGGCTTCCCCAGGGGCTCGCCAGTAGCTAACAAGAAGCAGAATGGAGGGCAATGCTGGGTTTAGGGGGAAAACTGCTCAGGGGTGGGTCAGTGTAAAGACTGCAATGGAGAGAGTTCATTGTAAAGTAAGGATGAGAAAGGCATTGGAGACCACTTGAGGTAAGTTAGAAATTGGTGATTTAAAAGTGGTATTTATTCATTCTGTGTTTGTACATGCATATGTGTTTGGGCACATGCATGCCACAATATGCATATGGAGATCAGGCGACAAGTTAAGGGAGTAGGCTCTCTCCTTCCACCATCTGGGTTCTAGGGACCCAACTTGGGTCCTCAGGCTTGGCGGCAAGTGACTTTACCTCCTGAGCCATCCCACCAGCCTGATTCATTTCTTTAATGAGCAAGCACACTAACTGCATTCATCACTTGAATATAGAGGCAGAGATAATCCAAAACAGAAGATAACAATCACATGACGTGTTTCTAAGCCAAGGATGAATATCTGGAATTTTTTCTTTGATCAGTGGCAAAAGATTTACCTTCATGAATCAAAGTGCCTCTTAATTAGATGAGCATGAGCCAATCTGATATGCAGCAAAGGGGTATAGGAGCTTGTGGATTACTTAGTGGCAGTCAGTCTGAATTTACTCTTTTTCTCTTTAAGTAAATAATCCACCTATGCAGAATAATCCTGTGTGAAAATAAAGACATTATTGTTTTAACTTGTAGCCCAGAGCTGTTCTCAAAGCTGAATGGTCATTAGATTCAGTGGAGATGACTTAAAAATATAGACTCTGTCATCTGTGTTTAGATACACATTCATAAGTCTAGGAAAGTATATGTTCGACAGAATTGAACCAAACTACTCACAAAAAAACATATGAGCAAACAATAATTATCATGATAATTAAAGGATTCTAAGAAATCTAAGTAAATGCGATCCATGTATTGCTAGGGAACAGAAAAATAGGGCAGAGGACCTGCAGGGGATTCCAGGCTGAAGCAGCTTTAATAGATACAGCAGGACTGGATGTGGAAGGCAGGCAGGTTATTTGCCAAATACTGTCTCTTTTTACAGGGCGACTCCTCTCTGCACACCAGAATCCTCATCTGCCCCACAGAGGAACTCACTTGCTGGGCTCCGGGGATACACAAAGCACCCATCGACATTCTTGATGCAGTGATTGCTATTTCTCTGCTACTAATATTTTTTCCTTCTCACTCTTCTTTGGGAACCCCTAAAGAAACACCAGCTGCCACCCGGGTCCCTCATGCTCCGTTCTCCAGCAGCAGCATCTGCTGCTGCACCCAAGTACAATGTTCCTTTGAGGGGGAGGCACCAGTCATCAGAAAGCGAGACACAGGTTTCAGCTTGTCTCAGCCCCAAACTGACTACCAGAGCAAACTTCCAGCTTCCCTGTATCTTCATCTCCAGCCCTGCCAATTAGGATCAAGGAACCGAATCTATCTTGGCCCAAAGCTCTGCTAAAGAGCTCAGGAGAAAGGGTTAATGAGAAGGCTGCCATTCAGCTTAGTATAACAAGCCAGCCTGTCACTGTCCCCAGGAGCCTTCCCGCCCTGGTCAGGAAAAATGCTGGCACCCCCAAACTACTGCACCAAGCTTCAGCTAATTGGAAGCTGGATGACAGATGACACCAGGTTTCTGGGAAAGGAAATGATCTCTCCAGCCCCAGCCTGCTGCAGCCAGAAGGAAGGAGGAAAAAGAACTTCCCCAGAGGAGCCCAATCAAGGCTCCTAGGGGCAGGGAATCAAACATTAATGGAACTCAAGCCACCACCAGAACGTGTCAGGGAGTAAAGGAAACCAGCAGAGCCGAGGCTGGAGAGCGCTGCTGGCGCTGCCTGCCAGCTGGCACACTACCCTGGAAATGAAATGCAGCCAGCCAGACAGCAACAGGACAACTTCAGAGGACCATGGCAGCACCAGGAGCCACAGAGGCTCTGGAGGGGATCTCAGGAATTAAGGCACCAGCTCTGTGTTCTTTACCAGAAGGCAAGAGCTATGAGCCCGGAAGAACAAGTGAGAAAGCCGAAGTTCCAGGGAGGCCGGGGTTATGCCTGTTAAAGAACGGATCAGAGACATGACAGATGCCAGGTGTCGGGGTGTGGGGAGGAGGCATTAGCAAAAGTCACTTTGTCCAAGCTCTGGGTAAGGGTTTCAGATTGCCACTATTTTTTCCCACTTGTTCACCCACAGGGAAATTTCCCGATCTCCACGATGGAGATTTTTTTTCCCCTAATTTAAATTTTCAAAATCATTTCATGTCACTGAAAACATGCCAAACACATGGGTTTTCACACTTCCCACTCATCTAGCACCAAAGCTGCTGTGTTTTCTCCTCCATGTGAAGGAAGGAAGGAGATGGGGCTGGGTGGAACTGATGAGATGTGACAGGAAACACTTCTCGCTCCATCCCTGCACCTGGCCTGTCTGGCTGGCCCCATCACTGGGCCCCAGCTGGCTGTATTTTGCCCATTGCAAAGGCCTGGTTTCCAGCCAGTCCACATCCCAGCTACAGAGTCATGACTCACTACAGATGAGTCCTCAAACCTCAGCAAAGATGCTTCTCCCCCAGAAAGGACTTTGTCTATAGCAAATCCCCAAATACATTTATCAATGTACTTTCTATCAAGTCCATTTGCACACCTGTAGACATCACATTCTCCAGAAGCCAACCACCCCAATTCTGTTGCTTTCTCAAGTTCAGTGTCTTCTATCAGATTGGGAGTGTTGGAAAATAAGGCCCACACCCACTCACCTGTTCAAATCCCAGCAGAGCCTCTACTCAGCAAGACTTTGCAATGCTTTGTGATGAGGACACCATTTTAAAACCCTTGGGTTCCCCCCCCCCCCACACACACACAGGATTTTTCATAAAGGAAAAAGCTCTGAAATCTGGCAATGTCTATTAGAAAAGAAAACATATCCAAAGCTCCAGTCCTCCGAGGAAAGTGCCAGATCACTGAAGTGACCAGGAGCTCAGCCAGATGGAGTCAAGGAGAGCCATTGTTCTTTCTGGGGAAAAAATGGCCAGCACCATGCACTGTCTCCACCACCCTCTGAGTCCAAATGCAGCTGGCACGTCCCATACCTCCAAGTTCTGTATTAGGATTACATCTGGCTGAGAGACTCGGAGAGTCCCACTACAGTGGGCCAACTGAGTAAGGCATTATTCGTTTGTCTTAAGCAACAAGAAATGTGGAACTAATACTCATTTCATTAGTGGTGGCCATTTTCTTAACCTATCATCCTTGCCTTTTATCTCTGGGTAACAAGATGGCTGCAACACCTCCTGGGATCTTATACCCATTCCAGGAAGAAAGAAGAGTGAACAGTAAATAACTTTTTTTTTTCCTTTGGGTAGTTTTGTGTTTATTTAGGAAGAGAAGGCCATACCTTCAGTTTGTGTCTATGTATTTATCTTGTGTGTCTTCCTGAGTATTTCACCCTTGACTGTCTATAGTGAGGGAAGAAATAGACACTGAGTACACAGCCTGTGTGCCATATACACAGATTTACAAATTAAAAGAGCCCTATGCCCTCCTGAGAAAGGCATATTCAGTGGCTCTGGACCTTATGCACTTTTAATATGAAGAGCTCTGAAAAAGGACATCCTAGACTCCAATAAGTCCCTGTGGTTCCCACACAAGTCCCCATCCACTTAACATGCAGATACACTTACACGCATTCTTTCATGAATTCTCCACTACCGTTCTGTAAGGCAGGTGCTGCAGACTAGTGTGTGCCTCCACCCCCAAATCCTGATGCCTTGTGATGGTATCTAAAGGGAAAATCCTTGCAAGGCAGACTGAGTCATGAGAGTGAGGCTCACATGAAAGGAACTAGCAACCCTTCTGCCTTGTTAGATCATGAAGAAAGCTCCATGCAGGAAGAATGAGCCCCTTATCAGATAAAGAATCTTGCTCTCAGACTCTTCCAGGCTCCCAAACTGAGGAATAAACAGTTACTTCTGCCATCAGTCTGATATTTTACTATAGCTATACTGCATAGCTATAGTAAAGCTAGGCTACCACTGCACATAGAAAGGGAAAGGCTCAGAGAGGCCAAGTGAGTTGTCCAGTTCTGCCTTAAGTAGTAAGACATGTTTCAGAGCCGGCCCTCTAGTGCCAGCCCACCGCTCTTTCCTCTGTACCACACTCGTCAGTCTTTGCACATTACCTACCTGCCCGATACTGCCTCTGTTGCCTGTTTATGGTGTTCCTTTTCCTTGTCTGCAGTGGGGGAAGGCTGGTCACAGAGAATCTACCAAGTGCCATGGAAGGTCGTCAAGATCAAGAACCTCCCAGTATTGCCAGATTCCATGCACCTTCCTAGGATGCCCCGCTACAAAAGAGGAAAGAAAACTCCAAACCCAAGAATGGACAATGCCTTCCCAGGACCATCCTGGTCCATCTGCCTCACCCCACCCCACCTCTAGAACTCCTCCTAGGACGAGCTATCCCCAAGGCATGCTGTGGCACAGATTCATATTGCTCAGGCTAGCCAGACATTCCTACAGGAGAACATGTAGGCAACTCCACGGTCATGGCCCAGTTCTGCTTCCACAGAAGACTTGGCAAGGGCTGTCTAATTCAATATTGCTTTCCCAACATCTGACATGGTACCTGGCACAGTGTGAAGTTCTCAATAAAAAATACTTCAGCAGGTGAACACAAAGCTCCAATCCTTCCTGGTCCCCCAACATTTCTTTCTTTTCTTTCTTTTTTTTCTTTTTGTTTTTTGTTTGTTTGTTTGTTTGTTTGTTTTTCGAGACAGGGTTTCTCTGCGTTGTTTTGGTGCCTGTCCTGGATCTCGATCTGTAGACCAGGCTGGCCTTCAACTCACAGAGATCTGCCTGGCTCTGCCTCCCGATTGCCCGGATAAAAGGCGTGCACTACCACAGCCTGGCCCCCCTATATTTCTTAATCTTCTACTTCTTTTTTTTTTTCTTGTGGTGCTGGAGACTGTTCCCAGGCTCTGCTGAGCAAGCACATGGCCTCTGAGCTATGTCCCCAGCAGTGTCCACACAGGTCTCTCCCCCACTCTTCTGAGCAGGATGGGCCACTGAGAACAGATCCAGAAAGATCTCAGAACAAAGTACAGGGTGGTCAGAGTTTTAGGCACTGGATATAGTCTTTCAGTATTTTAAGATGGTGGGGGAGGTACATGCGAAGGCAAGGAGAATGGGGCATGAGGGTGACGTTCTCATCTCTAGGTTTGATTCCCTTATGAAAGAGAAGCCAGAGATCCCGCCTCTTCATTCTCCCATGTGAGATCACCCAGAAGAAAGATACTGTTCATGAAAACTAGCCCTCCTCACACACCGCATCTGCAGGGACCTTGAACTTGTTCTTCCCAACCAATAAGAAATCCTAGCAGGCAGGACTCATGTTGCAGAGAAAGCAGAGAAAATGGAAAGTCAGCCAAAGCTCATCCTGGAAGAACCAAGAATGACCAGCAGGATGTTCCATGGTGTTAAAGATTTACCCCGAGCCCCCCACTCAAAGGATCAGTGCAGCAGTCACTTAGGAACTACAGAGTTACCTCCAAAGACCCCCATATTTCTCTTCTCAGAGCTTCAGTAAGCTTCTTTGGCATGACCCATGCCTTTCCTTGATCCTTGGTACCCAACTATGGCTTTTTCTTAGCACTAACTCATCACGTGGGTTATGGCAACCAGCTTCCTTGTACTTCCTGAGTCTAGGGAGGCCCTATGACCTTCTCCCTGGCTCTGATATCAATCCTTCAGTCCTGCCCATGGAGTCCACAGCTGCTGTTGATGCACGAAAAAGATGCAGTAGCCATGGGCACCTTAAAACAGTGGTCTCTACCCTCCACAGGCACTAGCTCATTTGGAAACTTGATGAAAACCAGACACATGTGTCCTAGTAAATGGCACATATTCACAGAGCCACAATATTCCCATGTAATTATAGGAGTTGGATAGAGCCTCCCAAAAGCCCACTCATGGAGTCAGTGTAAGAACTCCCAATCCAGGGGAGGTCGTGCATTTATATTTTAGAGATGTGCTCTCTCTGAGAGAAGGCCCCAGCGGCTCAGCCAGGGAACTCACAGCTTGTCCTCTCCCCAGGGAAGCATTAGAACAGTGAGAACACACATTGTCTCTTGATCCCTCCCACCTCCAAGGCTTTAATGAGAAAAAAAAAAAATGGAGTGCTTACTGTGAGGCAAGTTGTGGAAAGCCTAGGGCTTGACATAGATTTTCTAGAAATCTTATCTTCATAATAAACTTGCTAAGTAGATATTATTGCTCTTTCAGATGAGGACTATCAGGCTTTAGGAAGTTGAGGAACTTGGCAATGGTAACACAGTTACACGGTGGAATCAAACCCAGACATATCCAAGGTCTATGCCTGCTCTTTGCAGCACCACATTCTAGAAACTTCCTGAGGGGGATTCACCTTGAGAAGCAAGCGAGCCAAAGCACCCTTTGCTATCCAAAGCCAACCTTCCTCCTTCCCCGTGGCACAAAGCCCGGAATCTAACTAAGGAGAGAAGCAAGGCTTTACCGTTATGTGCCCGTTGGTCTGGGTCTATAGAAATGCTGTGCTGTTTTCTAAAGACATACAGTGCCTGTGGAACTGAGTCTGGATGCAGAAAATGACCCCGAATCTGTGCGGACCTGGAGACTGCTGTAGGTGGCACTGATGGGAAACACTGGAGAGTAGCAGAAGGAGGAGGTAGAATGAAAGAGTACGGGGGGGGGGGGGGATCTCTAAAGACACAGTGGAGATAATTAGCGGGCAGATGGAAAGACCTTTTAGATAAACTGCATAGCAAGAAAAATAGATAAGAATGCTTCTGATAATTCTCTTCCAATGCATAGCAATACAGGGCTAGAATCCGAGCAGGGGACAAGTCCTGCTTTATCAGATCCTTGAGAAGGCAATGGAATAGATTGTCTTTCTAATCACCTTAGAGATGCTGGTTCTGGGCTGGATGGTGATACAGGAGGGCAGGCAGGAAAGGTGCTGCCCACATTGGAGGTGCTCTGTAGCTGGAAAGGTCAGGGCTAGAGACAATGTCCAAGAATGATGGAGTCCAGGACAGGGTAAGAGGAATGGGGTTAGGATTCATTGAAAGGAGGGAGGACACTGTATTCTGGGTGTTTATTTGCAACCAGTGCCTGGGCTGGCTTTCTGAGGCCAGGGACCAGGGCTTGATGAGTGAGAGAATTCATCGTGTGTAGAGGACCCGGAGAAGGCAATCACCTCCCTCATGTCCTAGATGCTCAGAAAATCAAAGCGTTATACCATCAAGTACATAGAAAAGGCTCACCTTGTTAAAAATCTACAGGGCCCCACACTGTTCAAAGACAGCAGAACAATGTAAAGCAAATTTAGTTAAAGAAATTATTGTGAATCTATGCAAAGAATAAGTCACGTGCCACAAGAATGCACATTCCCCCCTGTGAGATAGCATCTCACTATGACCGTTGGCAGTATTTCTGTAATAAGAAATTATCCTTAGCTGGGTGTTGGTGGCACACGCCTTTAATCCCAGCACTCGGGAGGCAGAGGCAGGTGGATCTCTGTGAGTTCGAGGCCAGCCTGGGCTACCAAGTGAGCTCCAGGAAAGGCGCAAAGCTACACAGAGAAACCCTGTCTCAAAAAACCAAAAAAAAAAAAAAATTATCCTTGAGCTGGCTCTGGTAGTGCATGTCTGTCTGTGTTCACAGGACTCAGCAAGACAAGGCAAGAGAATTGCAAATTGAAGGCCAATCTGGCTATATAGCAAGACCTTGTATCAAAAAGCAAACGTTATAATTTTAAAAATTCATAATAAATGCCCGATGCCAAAAGAGTAGCTGAATGAATGAAGGTAGGACTGTGTCCCTGGTAGGTCTATGGAGTCTACAACCAGAACGATCCGATCAAATGCTGGCTCTGCCCTGTAAGGACTGCATGAGCTTCAGAAAGTTACTGAAGCTTAGCCAAAGTGTGGCAGTACCTGCTCCTAATCCTAGCACTTGGGAGGGGGCTGAGGCAGGAGGATTCTTGAGTTCAAGGCTAACACAGGCTAACCGAGGAGGAGGTGTGATGACAGAGCCCACCCTCTGGTGATGCTACTCAGCACAGCACTTGACTTAGTCCCAGGTAAGAGGAGCAAGGAAACATCCGGCATTGGCGGTGCTGCTGTCACCGCGGAGATGTCTCCACGTGATAAAGCACAATTAAGCCGATGAAAACTAATTCCTGCGAATGGAAGTATAATGAAATATGTCTACGATGTGTTCAGCTTTAAAATATTACTGAGTAGGTGTGATTTATTTTTGTCACACAAACATTTATGTATTTATGTTTATATATTTCACATGGGTATGTATTTAGGTATTAAGAAATGAAGACATAAATAAATAACCAAGTAAAACAGGAAATTATTTTTGCCTTCAGAAATAAATAAAAGACCTATTTGAATACACACACACACACACACACACACACACACATCACACATGTGCGTGCATGCGCACAAATGTGCTCCTGAGGAATTTATTTGATGTAAGCTTATTTTAAAAACATTGCCTGTCGCTGCTGGCCCCCATTTCAACCCCACCCTTCTCCCTTGATTCCATCTGAGCATTTGGATATCAGTTGGAAAGAACAGCAGCCTCCATTACTAACTGCACTATGGACAATAACTACAGCAAGTCCTAGTTGGAAGAGCACATCACACGCCCCCTTTAAAACCACCTCTGCCCAAGCTGTGAGTCCAAGATAGACGCCACTGCAGCCCGTGTTTCAGCCTGAGACGAAATGCCTCAGGGAGCCAGGAATAAACATAAATCAGGGATGCGTGTTTCAGCCACACTCACCAGGTGGAGCAACACCCGAGTCAACCTCACTGTGGGACAGTTTCAGGAGTTCTCAGTTAGGAGAGGTGGAATGTGGCAAACACCCTACTCTGAGTGGACACACAGGGAAATAGCTCTGAGTTCTGCAGAGAAAGCCAGCGGTGAGAAAAATGTCCCTGGCTTCCCCGCCCCCTCTGCTCCAAGGAGCTCTGCCTTCTCTCACGGCGAAAGAGCACTTTTGACAAGAACCAAAACAATTATGAGTGCACTGGTGTGCAGGTAAGTTGGATGCAAGGGTCTGAAATTAGATTTCTGGCTGGTTGGCAGTCATCTGGGGGCCTCAGCAGCTGTCCTTTTGTGTAGCAGCATGGACAAAGTACCCTGCGCTCTGCTGCTAAACTCAGCTTTCCATTGTTCCCCAAACAATAGAGCCAAGAGGTAAATTCGAGTGGAGGACAGGACGGGCTCTTGTGGAGCCAATTCTGTGCCCAGGAATAACACATGCACAGTCAGTGATTCTGTGAGACTGTGTTCAGAGACTTCTCTTCGGGCAAGTTGGATAAGGTGAGGGACTCCACATGGGCAATGGGACTGGAAAGGGAAGACTTCTTCTGCCATCTTCCCACCCTAGCCATGTCAAAAGAAGATGCCATAAATGTGAACAGGCTTTACTGTAGCTTTCGATGGGCCAGCTTCCCAGAAGGCCCCACCACTGACAAATCAGTCTATCTGCTCCATCCTTCAGTCCTTCCAGTGCTGAATCCTGCAGCCAACAGGTTAGAGCAGGCAGCTGCCCAGGGAACAGATCACAGAAGAGGCCTTCCTCTTCCTCTGTGAGAGAAAGAATGAGGCCTTCGGACTTCTGGCAAGCTCTCTCTCCTTGGGTAAGCTCCAGAAGAGAAGTTCCACAACACGGAACTACAAAGTGCCTCCCCACCTGAGTGTGCATGCTGGTTCCCAAGTTCTAACCTCCTCCTAGTCTTCCCTCTGAGTCTCTGCTAGTAGTAAACAACGGACATTTCAAGTATATCCCAAAGTCATTTGGAGCTACAAACATTTTGCACCAATGTGCAATTACACACACACACACACATACACACACACACACACACACACACATATACACGTTCTCCCACTTAGCATTCCCCCACCCATCCTCCCTAGCACCACTACCTTCTCTTCCTAAAATACACAACAGTCAGCTCAGAGTCCTCAAACGTGTGTCCTTTGCGAGCATACTTCACATCTTCAGAGCACACAACCTCTCCTCCCATGATGCTGTAGATAAGAGCCTGCCCAGGAAGGGAATGGGGCCAGGCAGAAATCTGAGAAGCCATGCTGAGCCATACACCAGTCCAGTGCCCTTGGGTTCAACTGCACCAACAGATACATTTCCAAATCTAACACAGATGCTAGCTCCCCTGTTCTCAGAGTGCAGGCGGTTTGTGCTTTCTGTGACATTGAGATGAACTTTTAACTCCAGGTGACAAACACCTCATTCATGGAGACTACTCCCTTCTGTGCTCACCTGGGAGGAAATGTTAATCTTGTGGGGAATCAATAAGACTGCGATTCTTCTAAAAGCTGCATTTCACTCCACAAAGCAGGAAATAGTATAGCTTCCCAGCTTGCTTACCCTCACATGGCTGGTAGACATGGTATAGCCAGGACTAAAATGGCTGCCTGACCCCAAAACCTATACCCTCCCCTTCCCCTGAAGGGTTTTTCTTCTCCTCCAGACCCAAGGCTCACTTATTATTCAGATCATGTCACGAGAAGAGACTTGGGGACCAGTCAGGCTCATATTGATCTCCCTGGTTTTTTTTTTTTTTTTATTACATTCCTAGTCCAGAGACTTCGCCCAGCAATTGACTTCTTTTGATCTCCCTTCTCTCAGACTGCTTCACTCACGCCCCTTGGCTTCTAGGCAGCTTCTACTTCCACGTCTCCTGCCCCCTCTCTCTACACCACAGCCCCCACAAGCCCTCAGTCCATGACTATTGAACATCCAAATTTAGAGACACAGACGCAAACCTAATTAGCACACTCCTTTTGGAGTACAGATTCTCCTGTCAGAATCCTCTATAATTCTAGCTTTTTGGTCCCTTTATAAGTTAAAAGTGATGTTATAAAGAATTCTAAATAAGTGAGATGCTCATGATAAAATGCCAAGCTAAAAGACAGAATGCAAAAATAGATACACTTTGTGAGCTTAACTATGTAAAAATGGCATAAAAATATTGGGAGAGTGAAGAAAAAGAAAATGAAAGATCTAGAAGAAAATACATCCAAGGTTAAATGTTATCAAAACAAGTTGGACTGTAGAAGACTGCAATTTTTTTTCATTTAGTTTTATTTCTTTTAGAAATGCCAGAAACTGCAGTTTAAAGAATTCCAGAATGAATGCTAAATTGGACTCTATTTGTAGAGAGAGGTTTGTGGGAATAAGCTTAGGAGCACAGAGGTGTGGGTGTTTATTTAAATTAGGAGAAATATTAAACAAGCATATCCCTCGGGGTCCAAACAGAAAAACAAAAATCACTCCAGGAATTATAAAGGGAAGCCCAGTGCAGGAAGCTCGTTGCCCAGGTGATGGGATGGAGGAGTATCAGCAGCCAGGACTACACTGTGGAAGTTACAACCAGAAAAGCATAGTCTTGCTTCTTCACACAGGAAATGGAGGATCTGGGAAGGCAGATACAGAGACCTGGCCTCCCCTTTCTTTCTACCTTCAACATCACACCAGGGCCTCCACCCACTAAGCTCAGCCATGAGTCAGTGGTCAAGGAGCCTCAGAGATGCAGTCGACAGGGATCGACACCCAGGACAGCAGGCCAGGATAAGTTGGGAGACAGCTCTGAAGACAAAGCCCTCCTGGAGTTAGCATGAAGGAGGCAAGAGCTGGTTCAATTATCAGATAGATTCTAGGTTACATTTCATAAAGAAGTACCTATGTTGTCAATCTTCTGAAGAAAATGGTTTATACATAAGAGATACAAGACAGACGAAACAGCTAGTTCACTGTCAGCTCTTGACCCTGTGTATTAATCTATACAGCACCATCCATAACCCAAGCCAAGTACCCCACAGACATCTATTATCTGACAGTTCTAGAAGCTGAAACTTCAAGATCAGGGTACAATCAAGTTTGGTTTCCTCTGAGCCTCTCCCTGGCTTGTAAACAGTTGTCTTTTGCTGTATCCTCACACCCACTTCCCACTGAGTCTACGTTCTTCTATTAATAACACCAATTATATTGGGTCAGTGCCCACTCTAACAGCCTGATTTCAACTTAATCACCTATTAAGGCTGTATCTACAAATACAGCTCAATTCTGAGGTCTAGGAGCCATGACTTCATCATACAGATTTTAAAGGGGACACAATTTAACCCATAACAGTCAGCGTTCTGTTCCTGAGCTTCACTGATGACAAGAGTCCTCTGTGGTCACTTGTAATCATACAGACCCCTTGCCCAGAGATACAGTTGGATCTGGTATGATAGATTAAAGCTAAATTGTTCACTGGTTCTCCTAGTAAGAGACAGGGTCTAACTCCTGTTCCCTTCGATCTAGGTAGGTCTTCTTGATTCACATGACTAAGAGAATGTAGCAGAAGGGAGGCCTTACATTCTTTGTCTAAGAGCCTAAAAGAACTCTAGAGAAAGCCAATTGCCTCTAGAGAAGTGTGACTCCACTGAGACCACAATGTGTGAAGGAGCCTAGGCAAGTTATATAGAGAGCTCACACAAAGAGAGAAAGATGGCCAGCTAGCCAGCTGCTTCTGTCCAAGTACCAGATAATGTTACAGAGAAACACATAATGGATATTCTGGCTCCTGTAGGCACAATGTAGGAGAAGAGGTATCAAGGAGGAATTTGGCTTATGGTATTATGAAATGTGTAGTGATCTTTGTCCCCATTTCCAGACATACAACTTCTGAAACCCATGGAATGATCCTCTAGACATCTCTGGAAGAGGGGGTCTATTACCAGAAAGACTACAGAATGATTAAAGGGTTGGGACTTTTAGCCCAACCAACCCTGGAGGGCAGTAGGGAGAGGAGTCAAAAGTTAAGTTAATCAGGGATGGCCAATGATTCAGTTAATTGTGTCCACATGATGAAGCTTACATAAAAACTCAGGATGACCAGTCCAGGATGCTGCTATGTAGGAGAAGATATGGAGGTGCCTGGACAGCTTCATACTCCTTTCTCAGTGCCTTGACCTATCCCTCTCTTCCATCTGGATGTTCACCTACTTGCCAAATCCTTTGTAATAACCCAGTACAAGTTCTTCCCTGAGTTCTATGAGTTCCTCTTGTGGGCAAATCTAAGGAGGTCATGAGAGCCCCAATTAACAACCAGGCAGTCAGAAACACAGGTTCCAACTTTGGGCTTCCAAGTGGCATTTAAAAGGGATGCATTTATGGATCTGAGTCTCTAAGTTGTATGAGCTGATACTGTCTTCAGGCCGGACAGTATCAGAATCGAATAGAATCATGCTGTCCTCTGGAGAACAGAATTAATTGGTTGCTGGTAGAGAGAAATACCCACATATATTGGCGACTTAAAGTATTCTATGCCAAGTAGTTTATCTCTATTACAGCTACGGGTATAACTGTAGCCCCAGACATATGGCTCCATGTATATACCCTAGCTCCATGTACATGTTCCCACCACCTTCAGCTGTTGAAGCCCACAGGCCTTGTGAGCAGAGGTGATGCTCACAATTCTTAACCCCCCCCCAAAATCGCAAGCCCGATAGAGTGGGTTTCTGTACACCACCATGTCCTGGGGCCAGCAATAGACTAGTGGACTCTGGTTGGTGTTGGGCAGCCTCTGAGATAATCTGGCTAACCCCCAAGTTCATGTTGGACTGTGTTCCAAGTAGTCCCTCCCCATAGATGAATGCAGCACTGGAGAAACAGAAAGGGGAGACAGATGAGGTCTTAAAATGTCATTGCTCAGACATATAATTCCTTGGGAGAGAAGGCCAGAATCTCGGGAAGGGATTAGAGGAGACGTGGGGAGGCCAACCACAGAAATCTCCTGCATGTTTCAAGTTCTCTGCCAAGATATCCTTATGTCCTCTGCTGTCTCCTTCCCTTTTCTTCACCCTAGGCCTTCATCACTTTCTACTGCTCAGAAGTTCACTTCGGGAGAAATAGTGGGACTTTGTCTAAGCAGACGTTTTCTGTCCTATGCTTCCTCCATGCCTATATACAGAAAATATAAAGGACAAGGTGGTCTGGCAAAGTACTTTGTAAAGCTCTGTTTAAAAGTGTGTGTGTGTGTGTGTGTGTGTGTGTGTGTGTGTGTGTGTGTGTGTGTGCACGCGCATGCATGTACCGTGCATGTGTGCAGGTATTCCTGC
This sequence comes from Peromyscus attwateri, assembly GCA_902168425.1. Classification (NCBI taxonomy): domain Eukaryota; kingdom Metazoa; phylum Chordata; class Mammalia; order Rodentia; family Cricetidae; genus Peromyscus; species Peromyscus attwateri. Next base: position 16,891 of record CABHPP010136317.1, on the reverse strand, counting down.
TTATATGTTGCTTTGTACACAAGCTTGGATATCTGTCTTTGAGCAGCAAAAACATGATGGTCACCAGGAAAAACAATGCTACCTTCTACCTCCATGTCCCTTTCTAAACTCCTGAAACCCATGGTATGCTCTAAGGAAGCAAGGTGATATCACCTGCAGTAAGGATATTTTGAAACATCAATGTTATGAATACTTGGTTAGTGTCTCAGTGCATGCCCCACTCCATGCCCAGACTAACTGTCATATTCCATCTTCCCTGGAACTAGAGATGTACAGCCAGAAAACCAGAATGACTTCCATTGCTGGGAGTCCTCAGGAGTTAGGGTGCAGTTCTCCATGGTTCCCCACAGTTTTGCCTGTCTTATAGACAGAGACCCTGGCAGCTTCTGTTCTGGAATATCTTTTTTTTTTTTTTTTTGTTTTTCGAGACAGGGTTTCTCTGTGTAGCTTTGCACCTTTCCTGGAGCTCACTTGGTAGCCCAGGCTGGCCTCGAACTCACAGAGATCCGCCTGCCTCTGCCTCCTGAGTGCTGGGATTAAAGGCGTGCGCCACCAACGCCCGGCTTCTGGAATATCTTTTAAAGGATGTTCACTGAGAAAGTGAGCAGCAGCCTTGAAAGATACAGCTATCATTTCCCCCTGAGTCAGAAGGCAGGTTTATCTGCTGACAAGTATAATAAAGGTAACATCTCCTCCTGAGACAGAGGCAGGCAGATCTGCTTGCACCCCTCTCGAAGGCTGCGATCTCCTAAGGTTGGGTTACACTGAGGACCATCACTGCACATGTAGCATCATGCACTTGGCCCCTGGAGGACTTGAGGGTAAAGAAAATGAACATAAATAGGCTGGAATTCATGCTGCCTGTTGGCCATGAGTAAGGTCCTTTGTCAGTGATGCAGGATTCTCAAGCCATCTGCCATCATCCATGAAGTCGGCAAGCTAACTTCTTAGCCTGCACCGAGGTAAGATCTCAGACCCTGATACTTCACAGCTCTGGACACCAGGAGACAGAGGATGCACGCCTCTCCTCCAACACCTGCTCTGTTTCACGCTCCCTGTCCAAAGAGCTTCCTTCTCTTGATTATAAGCCCCACTGCCTGTGCAGCCACAGTCCAAGAGCAGCTGAAGGTAAATGTAATTAAGTGACTAAGTCGAGTGCTAGACTGTTAGACACCAATTTCTGTCAGAACCAGCCATGCTGAGGGGATAATGATATAGTAACTGGAGCAGCTTTTGCCTTGAAGAGAAATCTTTTCAGAAATGTCTTCTTCCTGCAAAGTGTTTCTCCTCCACCACCTTTGCCCTCAGCCATTTCCATGCTGCCCGGAATGTCCACATCCTCTAACCCAGATGCGGCTGCAGAACCTGAGGTGTCCAGGGGACATTTGGTAACGTGCAGACTTCTGCCCCTTCCTTAGACCTGCTGAAGTCCAGCAATTTCTTTTTTAAAGTGCCTAGGCAGTTCTCCAGTGTGCTAACACTTGTTCTCAACCCGGTGGCTTGAACCCTGGCCACGTGTTAAAATACAATGCACAGGCTCCTGCCTGGAGAGTCTTGCTAATAACTCTGGAGTGAGGCCCAGGTGTGGGTTTGTGGTTGTTATTGTTGTTTACTTGGCTGTTGATAATGCTTTGTTTTATTTTGAGAGGTTTGAAAAAAATCCTACCCCAGGAGGTTCCATCTGTAGCTAGGGTTCAGGACCTCTAGTCTATCCACACTGCTGGGGAATGCATCCCTGGAGGGTTTTCCCCCAGTATTCCCCTACTCAAGTACCCTATGTATCCTTCAGCAAATTCATTGAGCCTGCCACACATGAGTGAGGTCCAGAATTTGCATGCCCAGAATCCATGTAAAAAGCCAGGTGGGTGTGGCAGTCTACCTGAGATCACAGCACATGCAGAAGGCAGAGACAGATGAGTCCCAGAACAAGCTGGCTAGCCAGACTGGCTCAAAGGGCGACCCTGCCTCAATATAGTACATAGAGAGATCAAGGTAGACACCAGTTGTCAAACTAGAGCCTCAACACTTAAGTACACATATGTACCCATTTGTACATGTGCAACCCCACACACACAAAAATACATACACACACAGCATGCACTATACACATGCTCATACTATACACATATGCACATACAATTTTTTTCAGAAGAATTCCTCCTACCTTACGATTTTACTAATGATGACTTACAATAGAAATCTATTGCCATGAGGCAGACTGAATGGCCTGCTTCCTTTGACTCCACACCAGCAGACCAGTAATCCATTTACAGCTCATTGATCTTGTCAGTCCATGTGTGCCTTCCCAAAGATGTCTTCAGAAACAACAGTTTCTCCCAGCCTGTTAATTACTCTGTCATTCAGACTCCTCATCATAGCCCCCAGCACTAAATCCTCAGGGAGAAAGAAACCCAGATGAAGACATCCCTATACAGCAGATGCTTAGTAACTGGTGGAGTCCAAAGCTTCTGGGGAATCTGTGGCCTGACTCCCCCTTCTTGTCAGGATGGGTAATCAGGATACCATGTAATTCTTATCTTAATATCAATTCCAGCCCATCAGAGCTGATGGGGAAGCCCTGCCTCCTCCTGTTCTTAAGAGTGGGACTTGGGTGTCCGGGCATCTGCAAATATATGACACTTGCTGTTTTGCTAGAAGGTGCTGTAGGCTGCTAGAGAAGAAAAGTTATTAGAGTTCTTACCCAGCTGTGGACCCCACACGGTACAATACTAACCAGATAGGTAATGACCACTGGGTAGGTACTAACTATTTACTGGTTAGATCAGAGGCCTGATCCATGAGAGGGAATACACTCCTACTACTCTAAACCTCGACAAGAGATGTATGGCTGCAGATGCCAAAGGCCCTAGAGGGGAATGTACCACTAATGGTTTACAAAATGGACGTGCACTAAAACTGCCTTCTAAATATTTATGTTTACACCTATAGGCCAATGCTGCTCTCAACCTGTGTCAGAGAAGCTTTCGGTGACAACCATTAATTTGGAAATTCACAACTGGTCAAAGTGCTGAAAAATGGTGACTGTTGAGTAGCAAGCCATAAATAAGACATGTACACCACCTCTCCAAGGCCCAGGGAACATTGCAGGAAGGGGAGGAAGAGAAGCTATAGGAACCAGAAGATAGGAATGCTAAGAAATGTTGCTTTCTGATATGACATGGACACATAGCAGGTGTGGATACCTGCATGAGACTGGAAGACCCAAAACTATAAAAGTAGAAGAGAGATTAGTGGAAACACAGCAGGAGTGTGGGGGGAGAAGACAGAGTAATGAGGGGTGAATGCAATCACAACACATTGCCTACATGTCTGAAAGTGTCCAAAATATAAAAAATAATGACACTTGTTTCTTTCAAACGTGGATAGCTAGATGTGGTGACACACCCTGGAATCTCAGCATTCCAGCACTCAAAGGCTGAGGTGCCCATCCCTATGCCCTGGAAGCAGAGATGTGTTTTTAAAGCTAGTACACTTGGGACAGGAGAGATGATGGTTCAGTGACTAAGAGCACTTGCTCTTCTTACAGAAGACCTGAGTTCAGTTCCTGGTGTCCAGATGGTAAACACTATCTGTAACTCTAATTCCAGGGGATCTAAAGCCTTCTGATCTCTGTAGCACTAGGCATGTATATGGTGCACATACACACATGTAGGCAAAACATTCCACCTTAGTTAGGGTTTCTATTGCTATGAAGAGACACCATGACCACAGCAAGTCTTATAAAGGAAAGCATTTAATTGGTGCTGGCTTACAGTTCAGAGGTTTGGTCCATTGTCATCATGGTGGAAAGCATGGCAGCATATAGGCAGACATGGTGCTGGAGAGGTATCTGAGAGTTCTATAGCCAGACTGGCAGACAGAAGGAAGAGAATGACACAATGGGCCTGGCTTGAACATCTGAGATCTCAAAGCCAACCCCCAGTGACACATTTCCTCCAACAAGGCCATACCTCCTAATAGTGTCACTCCTTATGAACCTATGGGGACCATTTTCATTCAAACTACCTCATACTCATACCCATTAAATAAATATAAAAAATTAAATAACGATAGTATAATCTACACCTTCTAGACCCTAATTTCTTTATACTTCAGAAATATACCCCGACCAAGGTGAGCTCTGCACAGTGTTGCCACATCATCAAGATCAACCTTTAAAGTAAATCACCAGGCATGTCTCAAAAGTATCATTCAGCCTCACTCCTCTCTATCCTTCCCCTGCTTAAAGCATTTCCACACTGACTTCAGAGTCACCTCTGTCAAAACCTCCACAGAGGGACCAGATACTCATGCTTAGAGAACCGATAAGCCTCGAGATGAAAATGTCTTACATCAAAGGAATAAGTGACCATGTGGACTGTTCCAAGATGGACAGCATCCTTAAGAGGATCATGAAACAGATTCCATTCCTGGAGACAAAGGAATGAATTTATTAACCTTAGCTCTGGCCCAATGAACAGAAAAGCCACAGGAAGCTAAGCGATCTTGGCACCTACTCGCAACAGACTTGGGTTGGACGCTACAGACTTAGTGTCCCACAGGTCTGCCTCCATCTCCCAACACCCAGCCCCACCCAGAGCCTGCTGTACTGAATCTGCTTTTACAGCAGCCACAACAGGTATACTGTGAGCATGACAGCAAAAAGGGGATGGAGTGGGTGGGCAGGGCAGGGGCACTGTCAGCATGGAGTGCTGGTGTGGTAGGGGGCTGTGGGCTGACAATAAGCTCCTGGATTGCCCCGGGCTTCCACAAACCTCTTCTCCCCCTCCCTGGCCCACTGTGGGGGTTTGTGAGGCAGTTCCTCAAAGCAAAGCAAAGGACTGTTGGTACTGCCTATGCCCGGGCACGCTAGAGCCCACAAAGTACCAATACTGAAGCAGCTGGTAGACACACTCAAGAGCAGCACCAGACAGTGGGAGATGGAGGCAGAGCTGTGGGATCTGCTCCTCGGCCATGAGAATGGCCCTCTGAGCCAGGTTAGGAGTGTCAGAGGTAAAGTGTCACATCTCTAGAGTCACACTAAGGTGGTGACCTACAATCAAGTCACCTAGCTTGAGGACTAGCTGTTTAGCATGGCTGTCTCACTGGAGAAAAAAAGGCATGTGCAATGGGGGAACGCTCCTGAAGAGGAAGGATGGGTCTCTTCTGGGCAGTGGCAGCGCCGCCAAGGAGGGCAGGCCCCCAGCCCGGGGCATCCCTGTGAACAGGGCCCGGAAGATCCCAGACAAGCTCTGATTCGAGCTTTGAGATCTGGAGGTGGAGAGAAAAAAGTGAAAGCCAAGTGTGTCTCTTCTCCAACTGCGAGTGTGAGAAGAGTAAACAAGCCGGGAGTTGGCCTGAGTAAACTGAGTCCTAGTTTTCATGGCACGTTGAAACATTTTCTTAAACTCCCAAACTAGGACACAAAGAGAGCGGCTAGCCACACACAGCCAGTACTGTCTCCTCACTTAAATGCATCCACGCAGTTCACCTTCCAAAGCTTCCCTTTCTAAGCTCAACTCTGCCCAGATCTCAGACTTACAAACTGAAGTTCCCAGGGAAAAAAAGAGCCACACTTGAGGATAAATCCTACAAGGATGGTTGATTAGAACTTCAGGGGTTTTCCATAGAGAGAGTTGGAATACTGCAGATCTGGAGTCCAGTTTTCTGAGGCAGTTTTTAGCCATACATTGCTCACCTCTATGCCTGACCTAATATCCCTTTTGACTATCCAGTGCAACCTTTGGGGACATATTAACAAACCACACTAGCTTTCACCTAAAAGCTGAGAATGTCATCACAGCATCCAAACTTTACAGCGGCGTTTACCCAGCTTTACCTAAAGTTCCACCAATGTATTTGAAAAGTCCCCTGATTTGATGACTTCTTTTATTCTGTAACTATAAAAAAAAATGCCACAAAACCATTATCATGTTAGAACACATGAGGTGATCTGAATCTACACTCAAACGCCATGATCTTTCATATTTGGCTCAATAATAAACTGTCTCTTATTCCCAGGGAGGCGAGAGCCGTTTTTTGCATCAATACACCATTACTATACTATCATTGTATACACATATCTCTATTCATTCAACAACCACTCAGTGCAGACCTACTATGTGTCAGATACTCAGGATCCAAAACTTGAAGGGAAACAATAGTTCTAGACTTCAAGGTATCTCCGGGAAAACAAAATAGAAGAACCAGAGCAGAAATGTGAGTGCTGCAACTGAACACGTGAGATGGCTGTGGGACTGGGTGTAGGAGGGTCTGAAGAAGCTTCCAAGAGGAGCTGAAAACCGACCCGTGTCTTCATGAGTACACAGGCTTCCTTGCAGTAGTGAGGAGAGAACCCAGGTAAGAGGATGCATCACAGCTGCCCTCCTTCGGGGTTGGAACAAGAGGGGAGCATGGAGAGCCAGGCACGGCTCTGCTAAGGAATTCATTCCACAGAACCACTGAGGAATTCAATGACGAGATCTGTATTTCCAAAGCAACTGTAATGCCCAATGGTCGGATAGACCTAGTATTCTTGTAAGCTCTTCATCTCCATCAGTTCATCCAGTCCCCACAGCAACTCATGAGCCTGCGTGTAATTATCATCCTCACTTTAAAGATGAGGAATTCAGACAGAGACAAGCTGACCCATCTGGAGTCACAGAGCCACCGAGACGTAGAGCCAGATTAAAATCCACGTTCATCTGACTGCTGCAGCCAAGGGCTCACACTGGGATTTTTCTATCCCCACATAGCCTTCCCCTTTTCATTTGAAAACTCAATCTATCCTAAGAAGCAGCTCAAAATAAAGCCCCGCCCCCGCTCCACTCCCTCTGTTCCCACAGCACATACATACGGTGACTATGGTGCTCATCACACATTCTGATTTGTTTGCATTGCTCTTGATCTAAAAGATGGCAAGATCTTAAAGGCATATCCATGGTTTAAGTATCCAGCCCTCCTCTACCAGAGTCTCCACAGGAAAGGTGTATTGTTCATTGCCACGCCCACACTACACACTACCCAACTGAAGGAAAGAAAGGTTAATTTGGTTTGTTTATTATTTCATGCTTTCTGAGGATTTCAGTCCACTATGGTGAGGAAGGTACGCCATGGCAGCCCCCAGTTCATGGTGGTGTGAGGAGGTGTGTGGCAGGGTCTGTTCACATCATGGCAAACCAGGAAGTGGAGAGAGCATGACAGGAACCAGGGTCTGGGTATAACCATCAAAGGCCTGCCTCGAGAGACCTACTTATTCCAGCTCGGGCCCATAACTAAAGGTTCCACAGCGTGTCAAAACAACTCCACCAGTTAGGGAGCAAGCCCTCAAAATGTGAGTCCATGGGGAGACATTTCAGATTCAAACCATCACAAAGGTGTCTATGAACATATGTAAAACTAATGAAAATTTTAAAATGAAGATGCTCCATGCACTAGTTCTCTGGGACTACTGTGATTAGGTACCACAACCTGGGTACTGCAAGTCCAAGATCGAGCAAGGTGAGTTTCCTCTAAGGCCCCCTCTCCTTGGCTTGCAGGTAGCTGCCCTGATTTGCCTCCTTACAGAGTGTCTATCCTGCATAAGCCCTTGACATCCACCCTAAGAACCTCATTCTCACTTAATCCCATCTTGAATGGACTTACCAAGAAATATAGTCACATACTGAGGTAATCGGGGTTAGGACTTTTAACATTATGAATTTGAGGACCTAATTCAACCCATCACAGCCTTTATACACAAATACTTAGCGCTTTGAACTTTTCCACTCCTATTCCCCATCACTTTTTTATATGTGTTTTATATGCAGTACTAAACTCTTTAATGAGGGGGAACAGCTGTGAAGATGCTGTGCTGGTCAGAATGGATGAGCAGCATAAGGAATTCAAGAGGAAGGCACATATTTCAAGACTGGAGGCCGATCACAAGGCAGTTAAAGAGACATAGATGAAGCCAGGGAGAGTGAAACACAAGGTCCTGCAAGTTCCAAGTTCTGACCTTAAATGTCCTTTGGCAAAGAGATGCCGAGCCAGGCGCCAGGGATGCCCTCCGCTTGCTGTGTACCTGCCAGGGGACTTCTTCACCAACAGACTAGGGCAAAGGCAGAAACATGACACTTGGTGATTATGCTACCTGATACTGCGGCTTCTCCTTGCTTGCTCTCTTTGTTGGTTCTGTTGAGGGAAGCTGCCACATTAGAGCGGTCCTCAGGGCAGGGAACATAGGTCTTTCATCTAAAGTTCCTTGGTGGACTACAAACAACCGTTTTAGTGTGTTTAGGAGTGGGTCTAGGTGACTCTCTCACTGAGGCCTAACCAGAAACCATGAAGTAGAGGAGCCAGTACGCTGCATCTGGATTCTTGACCCTGGGAACTATGAGTCAAAAAAGATGTGCTGTTTTGGAATTCTTTGTTTTACAATAGACAGCTACTATGCATCCCTTAAAACTCCTCCCCAGACTCCCAAATATTTGCTACCCTGTTGCTTTGATCCAACCAACAAATACTTTCCAGCATCCACATGTATATTTAATTCTCTCGGGATAATTCTGTCTTGCGTAGATTTTCATTAGATTACTGTTGCTTAGCGCAGAAGGACAGAGTGGTTACAAAGCCAATATGAAAACACTCAAGATTAGGATAAAAGCAAGACGTCTTCTGTACCCCAAATTAAAACACTCACAAACACAAACTCTGGGCTCTGCTTTTCTCCTTCTTTCTGTCTTCTCTATTGTATCCAGCACCCATGTCCATGTGGGCAGTGCTTACGTGGTAAATTCACACATATCATCGGCCTAGTTGCCTCCCCTTTCAGCTCCAGTTCTTTCCAAACTATCTCAGGAAGAATGCTCATTCCTCTCCTCTCTACTTTGTCATCCCTGCTTAGTTCCATTTCAGGGCCAAAAAGAGTCCTAATCATGGCTGATAACCACAGAACCGTGCCAGCGATTTACACCTGCATCAGGAGACAGGGAGCCTGCGCATTTTGAAGTAAATGAGAGCTAATAAAGGACCAAAGCCAGCAGCTCCAAAGTCCTTAAAAGCACCCTGAAATCAACATCAGAGCCTCCACTAACGTCTCCCCTCACACCTCTTCACCTTCTAATTTAATCTAACCTGCTCTAATCAAGAGCATCAATCAGATCAGCTTTCCAGACGAGAGTAAAACAGGACTCCTTTATGCTGTGGTTTTTGCTATGCTTATTATTAAAATAATGCTCCCCTCTTTCTTCTTCTTCTTCTTCTTCTTCTTCTTCTTCTTCTTCTTCTTCTTCTTCTTCTTCTTCTTCTTCTTCTTCTTC